>JARQOD010004191.1:0-57184 GCA_033576555.1 Oophaga sylvatica | reverse complement strand
TGATCTCTAGTGATAGGCGGCATTCTCAGTTATATCACCGCTGATCTCTAGTGATGGATAGGAGGCATTCTCAGTGATGTCACCCATGATCTCTAGTGATGGATAGGGGACATTCTCAGTGATGTCACCCATGATCTCTAGTGATGGATAGGAGGCATTCTCAGTGATGTCACCGCTGATCTCTAGTGATGGATAGGAGGCATTCTCAGTGATGTCACCGCTGATATCTAGTGATGGATAGGAGGCATTCTCAGTGATGTCACCGCTGATCTCTAGTGATGGATAGGAGCATTCTCAGTTATGTCACTGCTGATCTCTAGTGATGGATACGTGGTATTCTCAGTCATGTCACCGCTGATCTCTAGTGATGGATAGGAGACATTTTCAGTGATGTCACAACTGATCTCATTCTCAGTGATGTAATCTCTGATCTCTAGTTATGGATAGGCGGCATTTTCAGTGATGTCTGCGCCGATCTCTAGTGATGGATAAGCGGCATTCTCAGTGATGTCACCGCTGTTCTCTAGTGATGGATAGGAGGCATTCTCAGTGAAGTCACCACTGATGTCTAGTGATGGATAGGAGGCATTCTCAGTGATGTCACCGCTGATCTCTAGTGATGGATAGGAGGCATTCTCAGTGAAGTCACCACTGATTTCTAGTGATGGATAGGTGGCATTCTCAGTGATGTCACCGCTGATCTCTAGTGATGGATAGGAGGCATTCTCAGTGATGTCACCCCTGATCTCTAGTGATGGATAGGAGGCATTCTCAGTGATGTCACCTCTGATCTCTAGTGATGGATAGGAGGCATTCTCACTGATGTCACCACTGATCTCTAGTGATGGATAGGAGGCATTCTCAGTGATGTCACCACTGATATCTAGTGATGGATAGGAGGCATTCTCAGTGATGTCACTGCCGATCTCTAGTGATGGATAGGCGGCATTCTCAGTGATGTCACCGCTGAGCTCTAGTGATGGATAGGCGGCATTCTCAGTGATGTCACCGCTGATCTCTAGTGATGGATAGTCGGCTTTCTCAGTGATGTCACCACTGATTTCTAGTGATAGATAGCTGGCATTCTCAGTGATGTCACCTCTGATCTCTAGTGATGGATAGGCGTCAATCTCAGTGATGGCATCGCCGATCTCTAGTGATGGATAGGCGGCGTTCTCAGTGATGTCACGCTGATCTCTAGTGATGGATAGGCGGCATTCTCAGTGATGTCACCGCTGATCTCTAGTGATGGATAGGCGGCATTCTCAGTAATGTCACCACTGATCTCTAGTGATGGATAGGAGGCATTCTCAGTGATGTCACCGCTGATCTCTAGTGATGGATAGGAGGCATTCTCAGTGATGTCACCACTGATCTCTAGTGATGGATAGGAGGCATTCTCAGTGATGTCACCTCTGATCTCTAGTGATGGATAGGAGGCATTCTCAGTGATGGCATCGCCGATCTCTAGTGATGGATAGGCGGCGTTCTCAGTGATGTCACCGCTGATCTCTAGTGATGGATAGGCAGCATTCTCAGTAATGTCACCGCTGATCTCTAGTGATGGATAGGCGGCATTCTCAGTAATGTCACCGCTTATCTCTAGTGATGGATAGGAGGCATTCTCAGTGATGTCAGAAAAGACAAGAAAGAGTACATACCAGGACACCAGGGATGCCAAAAATAAATCATAACAATTAGAAAATATTTTTATTGAAAAAACTGCAAAACCACACTGTAGTCATTAAAAACAATTAAAACAAGGCACAAAGCCCCATAACAGGAACAATAAACCCCTATAACCCCTATCTGTATAATACAATACACTTAGATGAAATATATATGGAAACCTCAGCCAAACATGGTAGTATACTTAGAACATAGTCACCCCCAAAGGCCAAAATGAAGACAGGACCAGAGAGGAACAATTAGTCCTCAATTTGCTGCATAAAAAAAAAAAAATCCCAGTTAAGCATGGACAATATGAGATGGTAAAGCAATACAAATTGCTATAGACTTATACAGATCAGATGTGACTAGGTCTACTCATAATGATTAATATATCAAGTATATCTTAGCATAGCAGATGGTATAACAGTTGTCCTTAATCTAATACACAAAATAATGCAGCAAATAATATAACAGTTGTCCTTAATCTAGTGCACAAAGTGATGCAGCCCTAGTCTAGTGCACAAAATAATGCAGCAAATGGTATAGCAGCTGTCCTTAATCTAGTGCACAAAGTCACAAAGTAATGCAGCACATGATATAACAGTTGTCCTTAATCTAGTGCACAAAATGATGCAGCCCTAGTCTAGTGCACAAAGTAATGCAGCAAATGGTATAACAGTTGTAATGGATAGGCGGCATTCTCACTGATGTCACCACTGATCTCTAGTGATGGATAGGAGGCATTCTCAGTGATGTCACTGCTGATATCTAGTGATGGATAGGAGGCATTCTCAGTGATGTCACCGCTGATCTCTAGTGATGGATAGGAGACATTCTCAGTGATGTCACTGCTGATCTCTAGTGATGGATAGGAGGCATTCTCAGTGATGTCACCGCTGATCTCTAGTGATGGATAGGAGGCATTCTCAGTGATGTCACTGCTGATCTCTAGTGATGGATAGGAGGCATTCTCAGTGATGTCACCGCTGATCTCTAGTGATGGATAGGAGGCATTCTCAGTGATGTCACTGCTGATCTCTAGTGATGGATAGGAGGCATTCTCAGTGATGTCACCGCTGATCTCTAGTGATGGATAGGAGGCATTCTCAGTGATGTCACCACTGATCTCTAGTGATGGATAGGGGGCATTCTCAGTGATGTCACCGCTGATCTCTAGTGATGGATAGGAGGCATTCTCAGTGATGTCACCGCTGATCTCTAGTGATGGATAGGAGGCATTCTCAGTGATGTCACCACTGACCTCTAGTGATAGATAGGCGGCATTCTCAGTGATGTCACCACTGATCTCTAGTGATAGATAGGAGGCATTCTCAGTGATGTCACCACTGATCTCTAGTGATAGATAGGAGGCATTCTCAGTGATGTCACCACTGATCTCTAGTGATAGATAGGAGGCATTCTCAGTGATGTCACCACTGATCTCTAGTGATGGATAGGAAGTATTCTCAGTGATGTCACCACTGATCTCTAGTGATGGATAGGAGATATTCTCAGTGATGTCACCACTGATCTCTAGTGATGGATAGGCGCATTCTCAGTGATGTCACCTCTGATCTCTAGTGATGGATAGGAGGCATTCTCAGTGATGTCACTGCTGTTCTCTAGTGATAGATAGGAGGCATTCTCAGTGATGTCACTGCTGATCTCTAGTAATGGATAGGCGGCATTCTCAGTGATGTCACCGCTGATCTCTAGTGATGGATAGGAGGCATTCTCAGTGATGTCACCTCTGATCTCTAGTGATGGATAGGAGGCATTCTCAGTGATGTCACTGCTGTTCTCTAGTTATAGATAGGAGGCATTCTCAGTGATGTCACTGCTGATCTCTAGTAATGGATAGGGGCATTCTCAGTGATGTCACCGCTGATCTCTAGTGATGGATAGGAGGCATTCTCATGATGTCACCGCTGATATCTAGTGATGGATAGGAGGCATTCTCACTGATGTCACCACTGATTCTAGTGATGGATAGGAGGCATTCTCAGTGATGTCACCGCTGATATCTAGTGATGGATAGGAGGCATTCTCAGTGATGTCACCGCTGATCTCTAGTGATGGATAGGAGGCATTCTCAGTGATGTCACCTTGATCTCTAGTGATGGATAGGTGGCATTCTCAGTGATGTCAGCGCTGATCTCTAGTGATGGATAGGAGGCATTCTCAGTGATGTCACCACTGATCTCTAGTGATGGATAGGAGGCATTCTCAGTGATGTCACCGCTGATATCTTGTGATGGATAGGAGGCATTCTCAGTGATGTTACCGCTGATCTCTAGTGATGGATAGGAGGCATTCTCAGTGATGTCACCGCTGATATCTTGTGATGGATAGGCAGCTTTCTCATGATAACTCTAGAGATGGATAGGAGGCATTCTCAGTGATGTCACCGCTGATCTCTAGTGATGGATAGGAGGCATTCTCAGTGATGTCACTCTGATCTCTAGTGATGGATAGGTGGCATTCTCAGTGATGTCACCGCTGATCTCTAGTGATGGATAGGAGGCATTCTCAGTGATGTCACCTCTGATCTCTAGTGATGGATAGGAGGCATTCTCAGTGATGTCACCGCTGATATCTAGGGATGGATAGGCGGCATTCTCACTGATGTCACCGCTGATCTCTAGTGATGGATAGGAGGCATTCTCAGTGATGTCACCTCTGATCTCTAGTGATGGATAGGTGGCATTCTCAGTGATGTCACTGCTGATCTCTAGTGATGGATAGGAGGCATTCTCAGTGATGTCACTGCTGATCTCTAGTGATGGATAGGAGGCATTCTCAGTGATGTCACCGCTGATATCTTGTGATGGATAGGCAGCTTTCTCAGTGATGTCACCACTGATCTCTAGTAATGGATAGGCGGCATTCTCAGTGATGTCACCGCTGATCTCTGGTGATAAATAGGCGGCATTCTCACTGATGTCACCACTGATCTCTAGTGATGGATAGGTGGCATTCTCAGTGATGTCACCGCTGATATCTTGTGATGGATAGGAGGCATTCTCAGTGATGTCACCTCTGATCTCTAGTGATGGATAGGCAGCTTTCTCAGTGATGTCACCGCTGATCTCTAGTGATGGATAGGAGGCATTCTCAGTGATGTCACCGCTGATCTCTAGTGATGGATAGGAGGCATTCTCAGTGATGTCATCGCTGATCTCGAGTGATGGATAGGAGGCATTCTCAGTGATGTCACCCATGATCTCTAGTGATGGATAGGAGGCATTCTCAGTGATGTCACCACTGATCTCTAGTGATGGATAGGAGGCATTCTCAGTGATGTCACCACTGATCTCTAGTGATGGATAGGAGGCATTCTCAGTGATGTCACCCATGATCTCTAGTGATGGATAGGAGGCATTCTCAGTGATGTCACCACTGATCTCTAGTGATGGATAGGAGGCATTCTCAGTGATGTCACCGCTGATCTCTAGTGATAGATAGGAGGCATTCTCAGTGATGTCACCGCTGATCTCTAGTGATGGATAGGAGGCATTCTCAGTGATGTCACCGCTGATCTCTAGTGATGGATAGGTGGCATTCTCAGTGATATCACCGCTGATCTCTAGTGATGAATGATTGTATATACAGGTTGCGCTTATTCTTGCTCCTCTGCCTCACTCTGCTATGCAGCAGGAGATGGGTAGTTACTTATTAATGAGACATTCTGCACAGAAGGTCGTCTTTCAAGGAGAAGCGTCTCCTGTGATCTCTGTGTATTATATGATGGGATGTGGAATTGGTGACGTACAGTAACCGGCGACATTCCTTACATGGTATCAGTATTGCAGTTGCATCGCTGACCTTCACAGGTTACATGCAGGCAGTACACATCATAGCGCGAGGCATTAGTCTCTGACTCAAGGATAATGGTGGATTCTCATGGTTTTACAGTGGTAGTCAGCAGGTCGTCCAGGGGCGCAGTGGCTTATAATGAACGGTTATTATATAATACTGGCATACAAGAAATAAGAAGATGTGACCTCTAGGCTCTCCGCAAGGTAATGCATGCCGCTGTGAGTCTCCACCCGGAATGCAGGGAGGATTGAGGTCAGTCTGCTGCCATCAGAAGAGCTGTCACTCACATCCGGAGAGCACGGACCCAGGGGACACAACGTACATCTAAGCCTGAGCAGCCAGGAGTAGAGATGAGCGACTTTGCCTCCGGGAGGGTCGAGTCAGGTTTCGTGAAACCCGATTTTCTCAAAAGTCGAGTCGAACGAAATCGGCCAACTATCGGGAAAAGTCGGAGGTCCCACCGAAACACGAAACCCAATGCAAGTCAATGGGGAATAAAAGTCGGCAGTGAGTGGAGGACAGTAAACACACCTACAGTGCCCATTTCAATGCCAACGACATCAATTCTTATTACTTAAGCTTGGCAACCTTCATTTACTTTATAATACTAGTTACGTATTGAAAACTGGGGGTTATTTGGCTAAAGTTGTGGGGGGGGGCAGGGCTGGCTCCAGGTTTTCGTGTGCACCGGGCGAAAGAGTGTCAGTGGGCCCCTTTAACACATACCACAATTCATGATGCTCCGATACAGCACAGAAATATAGGTACAGTACAATGACAAATACTTCACTTCTTACATTACATGAGTGATATCTATTTTAAATTCAACAATAGCTAAAAAAAACGGACAGTATATTCCTCCATACAGTATTATGGCCACCACATAGTGCGCCATACAGAATAATGAGCCCCATACAGAATAATTGGTCCCATATAATGTTCCATACAGTATATGATGAGCTCCACATAATGCTACAGTATATGATGGTCCCCATATAATGCGCCATTAAGTATAGGACAGTCTCCATAGAGTATAATGAGCCCCACATATTGCTCCATACAGTATAATCAGTCGCATATAAAGCTCCATACAGTATATGATGGGCCCCATATATTGCTCCATACAGAATGGGCTCCATATAATGCTCCTTACAGAATAGGCCCCATATGATGCTCCATACCCTATATGATGCCCCCTAAATAATGAACCCCATATGATGCTCCAGTATATGATGGGCCCCATGGATGATGCTCCAGTGTATGATGGGCCCCATTTATAATGCTCCAGTGTATGATGGGCCCCATGGATGATGCTCCAGTGTATGATGGGCCTATACAATGCTCCATAAATAATGGGCCCCATATGATGCTCCAGTGTATAATGGGCCCCATGGATGATGCTCCAGTGTATGATGGGCCTATACATTGTGTGCAGAATTATTAGGCAAATGAGTATTTTGATCACATCATCCTTTTTATACATGTCCTACTCCAAGCTGTATAGGCTTGAAAGCCAACTGCCAATTATGTAAATCAGGTGATTTGCATCTCTGTAATGAGGAGGGGTGTGATCTAATGACATCAACACCCTGTATAAGGTGTGCTTAATTATTAGGCAACTTCCTTTCCTTTGGCAAAATGGGTCAGAAGAGAGATTTGACGGACTCTGAAAAGTCAAAAATTGTGAGATGTCTTGCAGAGGAATGCAGCAGTCTTGAAATTGTCAAACTTTTGAAGCGTGATCACTGAACAATCAAGCATTTCATGGCAAATAGCCAACAGGGTCGTAAAAAGCGTGTTGATAAAAAAAAAAGGCTCAAAATAACTGCCCATGAATTGAGGAAAATCAAGCGTGAAGCTCCCAAGATGCCATTTGCCACCAGTTTTGCCATATTTCAGACCTGCAACATTACTGGAGTATCAAAAAGCTCATAGACAAAGATAAAAAGGACTTAAAAATCCTGAAATTTTTTTTTTAGCAAAAAACACAGCTTGAAAAATTTCCTCACCAGATCTTGTAAAATGACCAGTGCACTAGGAGGATACAGCCAGCTCCCATAGATAAAGTCTGGAGAAGCACAGGTACCCAACACTGATGAGGACAGCCACCCTATCACAAAAATAGTGATGATGAAGGTGTTAGATGCCTAGTGGTAAAAGGCACACAAGGCAGGCTGTTCAGCACTATATATGCATCACACAGAAAACCAAGCCATCAAAAAGGAGCCTAGATGCATCCTGCAAAAAATGATAAAAAGCACAAAAAATGCATATGATAAATGCATCAAATGAGGTATTAGTTGCTATTTTGGCCAAACATCAATTCCAGACACTATGTCTTGCACTTTCCTGTGTGACTTATGTCCTAAGCAAGCCTTATTTGTGTGCTTTTTTCCACTAGGCAGCTAACACCTTCATCATCACTATTTTTGTGATAAGGTGGCTGTCCTCATCAGTGTTGGGTACCTGTGCTGCTCCAGCCTTTATCTATGGGATCCGGCTGCATCCTGCTAGTGCACTGGTCATTTTACAAGATCTGGTGAGGCTATTTTTCAAGTTGTGTTTTTGGAGTATCAAAAAGCACAAGGTGTGTCATACTCAGGGACATGGCCAAGGTAAGGAAGGCTGAAAAACGACAACCTTTGAACAAGAAAAATAAGATAATACGTCAAGACTGGGCCAAGAAATATCTTAAGACTGATTTTTCTAAGGTTTTATGGACTGATGAAATGAGAGTGACTCTTGATGGGCCCGAGGCTGGATCAGTAAAGGGCAGAGAGCTCCACTCTGACTCAGACGGAGCTCTACAGGGAGGGAAAACATTACACCTCTCGGAACAGTGTCTGGGAGACTGTGGTTGCTGCTGCACACAATGTTGACCTTAAACAGATCAAGCAACTGACAGAATCTATGGATGGAAGGCTTTTGAGTGTCATCGTAAAGAAAGGTGGCTATGTTGGTCACTGATTTTTTTTTTTTTCTTTTTGAATGTCAGAAATTTTTATTTCTAAATTTTGTGATGTTATATTGGTTTACCTGGTGAAAATAAACAAGTGAGATGGGTATATATTTGGTTTTTATTAGGTTGCCTAATAATTCTGCACAGTAATAGTTACCTGCACAAACAGATATCCTCCTAAGATAGCCAAATCTAAAAAAAAACCCACTCCAACTTCCAGAAATATTAAGCTTTGATATTTATGAGTCTTTTGGGTTGATTGAGAACATAGTTGTTCAATAATAAAAAGAATCCTCTCAAATACAACTTGCCTAATAATTATGCAAACAGTGTAAAATGCTCCATATATAATGGGCCCCATTTATAATGCTCCAGTGTTTAATGAGCCCCGTATATGATGCTCCAGTGTATGATGGGCCCCATTTATAATGCTCCAGTGTATGATGGGCCCCATGGATGATGCTCCAGTGTATGATGGGCCTATATAATGCTCCATATATAATGGGACTCATTTATAATGCTCCAGTGTATAATAATGGGCCCTATCTATGATGCTCAAGTGTATGATGGGCCCCATATATAATTCTCCAGTGTATAATGCTTCCCATATATTGCTCTAAACATTAAAAAAAATGAAATACCTCTCCTCGTTGGGCACTGCTCTACTCTGGACTCCTCAGCGTCGCCATCTTCCAGCTCTCTGCACTTGGACTGTTCAGGCAGAGGGTGCACAGACGTGACGTCATCGCGCTCTCTGACCTGAATGTCACTGTCAGGAAACGCGGAAGACGTCACAGGGGTGGAGCAGGGAGAGGTAAGTATTGCAAGTGCTGGGGCCCTGAGCAAACGTGGGGGACCTACTCGTGGGTGACGGCACTGGCACAGGGCCCCTCATAGTACGCCGGTGTCTCTGAGGCGAGTGGGCCCCCCCATGTGTCATCAGGGGAAGGTGGGACAAAATCCTTTGAAACCCATGCATGGTTCATTTTAATAAAGGTGAGATCACCAACATTTTGGGTCAACAGCCGGGTCCTTCTTTCTGTCAGAATTGATCCAGCAGCACTGAAGACTCTATCTGATAGCACACTAACAGCAGGGCAAGCGAGTTCCTGTAAGGCATATTGTGCCAATTCAGGCCAGGTGTCCAGTTTCCAGCCCAGTAGTCAAAGGAGAATGAACTGTGAGGGAGAACATCGATAGGGGAGGAGAGGTAATTTTGAACCATAGTTGACAACTATTGTCTCCTGTCTGTTGCAATCGATTCAGTATGAAGGGTAGCTGATTGAAATATTAAAACTTAACCTTTAATCTATTATTGTAAAACAGAACACAAAGTGCAATTAGTGCTGAAGTGCATGTGCAAAACAAAAAACAAACCAAAACACAGTGTCTATGACCTTAAAAGACAAGAAAAACCAATGGTTTACCAAAAACCTTAGAATGGACAATAGTGCATCTATACCAACAATTTAACCGCACTATTAAATGGGACTGTTACAAAAATCTATTTCCCTTGTATTGGCGGTATTTGTCAAGAATATTGTTCCTTTCTTATGGGTAAGCCTTTTTGTACTGAAATCAGCGTTTTCTATCACTGATAATGGCCCCTTATATGCACTTCGTCCATATATATATTATATGTAATTGGTTTTTATGGACATGAGTAAAATGCTCCTTACAAATTTGGAGCTATAAATAACTATGCACCTGCCATATAGATATATAAATTAACATGCCCCTCATAGACGAATAAGCGTAATACCATCAGGGGAGTAACAGGGTAAATTGGGCTCTGTCTATATTAACCCCCACTGTGGTTTTCAAATATTTGCGATACTCATCTGCGGCTTCATGATATGGGCATGATTCCTCTCTCCTGGGGGAGATCCGTTCCGTACACATATGTCATGTTAGGCGGTCTCTACCCCAGGGGCATCTCCCGACGCGTTTCATCACATTAAGAATCTTCAGGGGAGATTTTAAAGCATTTGTGCTGAGACAGGACTTAGCGGCGTGTGCGCGATCATGCCTTTTATAGATACCGAGTGTATCGTTCAGTTTCCTGTTCCGGACGCTAAGAACGTCATATCCGGTAGTTGGAACACATGTGCTGTTCATCTAGCGCATGCGCTGTGGTTCAGACTGTTTCAACCTCAAGGAATGTCATTTCCTGTTTAAGGAAGAAAGAATCCCATAAAACAGAACATATGTATATGTCTGCAAAATATGGCGATTCGTCCCTTTAAAATCTGCATATGCGTTATAGAGGAAGAAATTATATGTTTCCCTTAAAATTAAAAATTTAGTTGGGAGAAACATATCTGTTGTGGTATATAGTCTTTAAATAAAAGATCTACCAAAAATAATATAGTGCCTCTATTTGTGAAAATTTGCAGGAGATAACAAATCTGTTCCTGGCAATACTTGGAATAATGAGCAAGTCACATTCATTAAATAAATGACGGGAGTATAATATGGAAGAAAAAACAAAACAGATCTTCAATAAAGATGGAATTGAATGTAAATAAAATCTTGTTGCATGCAAATTATAACACGACAGACCTTCTTGGTGAAGGATAGAAAGGGTGCACGCTAAGGATTCCCTGTTTTCCCCTGTCTATTATATCCCTACCTCACGCGGAGGTTGGCACCCTAAGACCTGCGCAGTGGCGCCCCCACTCAACGGCGGCTGACCCTATTTTGGAAGGCCTAGTGGTCCTTACACTACAAGAAGGAAGAATAGGTTATAAGTTCATTTAATCCTTTCGGATGGGTTGTTTGGAGATTGAAGATCCAGAATGTTTCTCTCTGAAGGATCCGTTTATCCCAATCTCCTCCTCTTTGATTTTGTCTGATTTTTTCAATACCCATAAATACTAGGGATTTTGTGTCACCTCCATGCATTTGATTTACATGGTTCGCTACAGGGGTGTCTCTTCTGTTGATAATATCCCTATGATGCTCTCCTATTCTCTTCCTCAATTCTCTTCTTGTTTTCCCTACATATTGTACGCCGCACTTGCAGGTGATATTGTAGACAACCCCAATGCTTTTGCAGTTCATGAATTGTCTAATGGGGTATATCTTCTTGGTAATGGTGCTACTGAACTCCTTCCCTTGTTTTAGGGCCCCACAATATTTACACCCTCCGCATTTGTAACACCCTTTTATTTGACTTTTCAGCCATGTAGGGTTTTTTGGTTCAGAGGAGGCAAAATGGCTGCGTACTAATCTATCCTTGATAGATCGTCCTTTCTTGAACGTGATCTGTGGAGTCGTGGAGATTACCCTAGACAAATCCTTGTCCATACAGAGGATTGGCCAGTGGCGCATAATTATGTCCCTCATTTCTTTTGACATATTGGAAAATTTGGTTATGTACCTAATGATGTTTTCTTCCTCTGTTTTTTTCTTTGGGGTGAGGAGATCTTTCCTCTCTCGTGTCAAAGCTGTTTTATAGGCGTCCCTAAGTACATGATCGGGGTATCCCCTCTCTGTAAAACGATGTCTCAATTCGTCTGCTTGTTGTTTGAAAAGGTTCGGGTTTGAACAATTTCTTTTGATCCTGAAATACTGTCCTTTTGGTATCCCTTTTTTGAGAGGGAGGGGATGGTTTGATTCCCATCTTAACAGAGAGTTTGAGGAGGTAGGTTTTCTATATTCCATATTATACTCCGTCATTTATTTAATGAATGTGACTTGCTCATTATTCCAAGTATTGCCAGGAACAGATTTGTTATCTCCTGCAAATTTTCACAAATAGAGGCACTATATTATTTTTGGTAGATCTTTTATTTAAAGACTATATACCACAACAGATATGTTTCTCCCAACTAAATTTTTAATTTTAAGGGAAACATATAATTTCTTCCTCTATAACGCATATGCAGATTTTAAAGGGACGAATCGCCATATTTTGCAGACATATACATACGTTCTGTTTTATGGGATTCTTTCTTCCTTAAACAGGAAATGACATTCCTTGAGGTTGAAACAGTCTGAACCACAGCGCATGCGCTAGATGAACAGCACATGCGTTCCAACTACCGGATATGACGTTCTTAGCGTCCGGAACAGGAAACTGAACGATACACTCAGTATCTATAAAAGGCACGATCGCGCACACGCCGCTAAGTCCTGTCTCAGCACAAATGCTTTAAAATCTCCCCTGAAGATTCTTAATGTGATGAAACGCGTTGGGAGATGCCCCTGGGGTAGAGACCGCCTAACATGACATATGTGTACGGAACGGATCTCCCCCAGGAGAGAGGAATCATGCCCATATCATGAAGCCGCAGATGAGTATCGCAAATATTTGAAAACCACAGTGGGGGTTAATATAGACAGAGCCCAATTTACCCTGTTACTCCCCTGATGGTATTGCGCTTATTCGTCTATGAGGGGCATGTTAATTTATATATCTATATGGCAGGTGCATAGTTATTTATAGCTCCAAATTTGTAAGGAGCATTTTACTCATGTCCATAAAAACCAATTATATATAATATATATATGGACGAAGTGCATATAAGGGGCCATTATCAGTGATAGAAAACGCTGATTTCAGTACAAAAAGGCTTACTCATAAGAAAGGAACAATATTCTTGACAAATACCGCCAATACAAGGGAAATAGATTTTTGTAACAGTCCCATTTAATAGTGCGGTTAAATTGTTGGTATAGATGCACTATTGTCCATTCTAAGGTTTTTGGTAAACCATTGGTTTTTCTTGTCTTTTAAGGTCATAGACACTGTGTTTTGGTTTGGTTTTTGTTTTGCACATGCACTTCAGCACTAATTGCACTTTGTGTTCTGTTTTACAATAATAGATTAAAGGTTAAGTTTTAATATTTCAATCAGCTACCCTTCATACCATTTCTTGGATTGAATACGATTGCCATTGCTCATATATACATTGTTCTGTGGATATGGCAGGATTCTTATCTACTGGTTTAGATACTAATCAATGGATTAATGAGGCAAAGGATATATTCTCAGACGGGGTATTTACTCAGAAAAAATATACACCTTCATTTAACGCAGCATTCAAAGAACTCACTAAAGTGTATAAAGAGCAGGTCACCTCATGGTGGGAGGTACAAAGCTTCGAAAACTATATAAAAGCAGGGATTGTACCCAGACACCTTAGAATTGCAATATCATTTGGATATCGGTATAAGAGCGCATCCCTTCTGGCCAAACTAGAAAAAGAGGCCACAGAAAGCTCATTAAAATTGATGAGAATCCTCTTAGAGGAAGAAAAATCTATACTCAGTAATTTGAATGAGAAACTCAAAGAGCAAATTGAGATAACAAAAAAGTTCTCTACTGAACCGGAATTTTCTGTAAAAGAGACTATTCTCCAGAATACAATTGAAAAATTCCAATACCATCTAAAGGAGAGAAAACATAAATACTTTATAAGGGATTTACAGGAATTTAGTGACAACAAAGCTTATTCTGTAAGTAACATTAAAATAAACCGACCTCCAGACACTGATATTTCATCTTCTGAAGCTGAGTTTTCAGACTCTGAGACAAGGTACAAGGGCCCCAGAGGAAGAGGAAGGGGTAGAGGAGGTACAAGGGGAGGTAGAGGGACAAATCGTAGCCCCCCACAAAGGGAACATTTTTTAGATTCAGGGTACCATATGAGGACCAGATTCAACACACGAAACCCGATTTAGACAACACAATTGTGAATATCTCCTCTAGACATCTCACGAGAGAGGAAATGACAGTGCTAAGCAAAGGCATGTCATTTGTCCCCACCTCAGACTTCGAATGTTTCGAAGCTACCAAATATTTGCACCTCTTCTCTAGGCGACTTAAGTGGAAAAAGCACTTTATGAATATGGACAAAAAAAGCTGTGCTGAACTTGGAATTGATGATAACATGCTGGCTGATGTTAGATTTCTGTATCATTTGGGTGACCCCATTGGTGAAGAGGGAGAAGGCCCATTTACAGATCTAAAAAACAAAAGTAAACGTATGCCCCCTGTTACGGACGTTAGTGCTATTGATATATTTACTAATCTTGTTTCCAGAGATTTTTTGGAACTCGAGAAATGTAAATATAAAAAATTTCATAACCTCACCAAAATCGAGATGAAAGCACTAAATGATCTGGAGAATGATGGGAGTATTATTATCAAACCCTCAGATAAGGGGGGGGCAACATCGTGGTGATGGATACATCCCAATACTAAACACTTTGTTGCTCCCTTTTAGGAGAGGACATGGGATATGAGAAATTAAGAGAAAATCCCACAGCCCGGTATCATGAGGAACTAAAAACATTGGTCAATGAAGCGCTGTGTAAGAAACTTATTAGCCTTGATGAAAAAGAATTTTTGATTCCTACCCATCCTATGGTAGCGACTTTTTATTGCCTACCTAAAGTGCACAAAGGCCTTTGTCCACTTAAAGGTAGGCCGATCGTATCAGGCATTGATAGTCTCACTCAAAACCTGGGACTATACATAGACAAAATTCTTAGGCCTTTTGTTTCCTCTTTAAGTTCATACGTCAGAGACACGACAGACCTTCTTTTTAAAATTGACAATATTGAGTTGGGCGACAATATGATCCTAGGATCAATTGACATAGAGGCTCTTTATTCTTCAATTCCCATGAGAAAGGCATTATGGCTGCGGAATACTATTTGAAAACTAAAGGCTGTCAGTATAATGAACATAATAAATTTGTTCTGAGAGCCCTAGAATTCTGTTTGACCAGAAATTATTTTCTTTTTGACAATAAGTACTTCCACCAGCTCAGGGGCACCGCCATGGGCAGTCCATGTGCACCTTCATATGCCAACCTGCTCCTGGGCTGGTGGGAGGAAAACATCGTCTTCGGTGAATCAATGGGTGAAGCGGAGGACAAAACTGTGATGTGGCTCCGCTACATCGATGATGTTTTTGAGATCTGGAGAGGTGACGTGGAGAGTTTTAGAGAATATGTGCAAGGACTTAACAATAACAACATTGGCCTCTGCTTCACTTTTGAGGCCAATGCACAGAGTCTCCCTTTTTTGGACATTTTGATTGAGAGAGGTGAAGGAGGTCATTTGGTCACCAAAACATATAGAAAACCTACCTCCTCAAACTCTCTGTTAAGATGGGAATCAAACCATCCCCTCCCTCTCAAAAAAGGGATACCAAAAGGACAGTATTTCAGGATCAAAAGAAATTGTTCAAACCCGAACCTTTTCAAACAACAAGCAGACGAATTGAGACATCGTTTTACAGAGAGGGGATACCCCGATCATGTACTTAGGGACGCCTTATAAAACAGCTTTGACACGAGAGAGGAAAGATCTCCTCACCCCAAAGAAAAAAACAGAGGAAGAAAACATCATTAGGTACATAACCAAATTTTCCAATATGTCAAAAGAAATGAGGGACATAATTATGCGCCACTGGCCAATCCTCTGTATGGACAAGGATTTGTCTAGGGTAATCTCCACGACTCCACAGATCACGTTCAAGAAAGGACGATCTATCAAGGATAGATTAGTACGCAGCCATTTTGCCTCCTCTGAACCAAAAAACCCTACATGGCTGAAAAGTCAAATAAAAGGGTGTTACAAATGCGGAGGGTGTAAATATTGTGGGGCCCTAAAACAAGGGAAGGAGTTCAGTAGCACCATTACCAAGAAGATATACCCCATTAGACAATTCATGAACTGCAAAAGCATTGGGGTTGTCTACAATATCACCTGCAAGTGCGGCGTACAATATGTAGGGAAAACAAGAAGAGAATTGAGGAAGAGAATAGGAGAGCATCATAGGGATATTATCAACAGAAGAGACACCCCTGTAGCGAACCATGTAAATCAAATGCATGGAGGTGACACAAAATCCCTAGTATTTATGGGTATTGAAAAAATCAGACAAAATCAAAGAGGAGGAGATTGGGATAAACGGATCCTTCAGAGAGAAACATTCTGGATCTTCAATCTCCAAACAACCCATCCGAAAGGATTAAATGAACTTATAACCTATTCTTCCTTCTTGTAGTGTAAGGACCACTAGGGCTTCCAAAATAGGGTCAGCCGCCGTTGAGTGGGGGCGCCACTGCGCAGGTCTTAGGGTGCCAACCTCCGCGTGAGGTAGGGATATAATAGACAGGGGAAAACAGGGAATCCTTAGCGTGCACCCTTTCTATCCTTCACCAAGAAGGTCTGTCGTGTTATAATTTGCATGCAACAAGATTTTATTTACATTCAATTCCATCTTTATTGAAGATCTGTTTTGTTTTTTCTTCCATATTATACTCCCGTCATTTATTTAATGAATGTGACTTGCTCATTATTCCAAGTATTGCCAGGAACAGATTTGTTATCTCCTGCAAATTTTCACAAATAGAGGCACTATATTATTTTTGGTAGATCTTTTATTTAAAGACTATATACCACAACAGATATGTTTCTCCCAACTAAATTTTTAATTTTAAGGGAAACATATAATTTCTTCCTCTATAACACATATGCAGATTTTAAAGGGACGAATCGCCATATTTTGCAGACATATACATACGTTCTGTTTTATGGGATTCTTTCTTCCTTAAACAGGAAATGACATTCCTTGAGATTGAAACAGTCTGAACCACAGCGCATGCGCTAGATGAACAGCACATGCGTTCCAACTACGGATATGACGTTCTTAGCGTCCGGAACAGGAAACTGAACGATACACTCGGTATCTATAAAAGGCATGATCGCGCACACGCCGCTAAGTCCTGTCTCAGCACAAATGCTTTAAAATCTCCCCTGAAGATTCTTAATGTGATGAAACGCGTCGGGAGATGCCCCTGGGGTAGAGACCGCCTAACATGACATATGTGTACGGAACGGATCTCCCCAGGAGAGAGGAATCATGCCCATATCATGAAGCCGCAGATGAGTATCGCAAATATTTGAAAACCACAGTGGGGGTTAATATAGACAGAGCCCAATTTACCCTGTTACTCCCTGATGGTATTGCGCTTATTCGTCTATGAGGGGCATGTTAATTTATATATCTATATGGCAGGTGCATAGTTATTTATAGCTCCAAATTTGTAAGGAGCATTTTACTCATGTCCATAAAAACCAATTACATATAATATATATATGGACGAAGTGCATATAAGGGGCCATTATCAGTGATAGAAAACGCTGATTTCAGTACAAAAAGGCTTACCCATAAGAAAGGAACAATATTCTTGACAAATACCGCCAATACAAGGGAAATAGATTTTTGTAACAGTCCCATTTAATAGTGCGGTTAAATTGTTGGTATAGATGCACTATTGTCCATTCTAAGGTTTTTGGTAAACCATTGGTTTTTCTTGTCTTTTAAGGTCATAGACACTGTGTTTTGGTTTGTTTTTTGTTTTGCACATGCACTTCAGCACTAATTGCACTTTGTGTTCTGTTTTACAATAATAGATTAAAGGTTAAGTTTTAATATTTCAATCAGCTACCCTTCATACCATTTCTTGGATTGAATACGATTGCCATTGCTCATATATGCAATCGATTCAGTATTAACAATCGTGTGAGCGTTACTCGAGAAATCAGTCCACAACATGGTCATGAAACCCCTGTCTCCAACGCCACTTCGGCTGTGTGCACCACGAACACCTCTTCCATTTTGCCCACTACGGCTCGTGGTAGAACCTGCACCGCTGCTGTGTGCTGGGAATGCCTCTAACAAACGGTTTACCAGAGTTGCTTGTTTGTTCGCCAATATTAGCTCTAGGTTCTCTTGTGGAATGAGGTTCTGTAATTTGCCTTTATAGCGTGGATCGAGGATGCAGGCCAACCAGTAGTTGTCATCCTTCATAATTTTGGCAATACGGGGGTCCCTTTTTAGGATCCGCAAGACATAATCACACATGTGGGCCAATGTTCCAGGTGTCAATGATGCACTGCCAGTGGTGGGTGGAGGAGCACTTTCTGCCAAATCCACATCCCTTCAGTCACGCACAAACCCTGTACCTGACCTTGGCAAGCCAACATTTTCTCTTGCCCCTGAGAAGCAACCTCCTCCCCAAAATAATCATCCCCCTCATCCTCCACCTCGTTCAGGACAGTTCCCTGAGCAGACAATGCCTGACTGTCATCAAGGCTTCCCTCTTCCACCTCCGCTGCAGACGCCTGATCCTTAATGTGCGTCAAAGTTTGCATGAGCAGACGCATAAGTGAGATGCTCATGCTTATGATGGCGTCGTCTGTGCTTACCAGCCATGTGCATTCCTCAAAACACTGAAGGACTTTACAGAGGTCTTTCAGCTTTGACCACTGCACACCAGACAACTCCATGTCTGCCCTCAAACTGCCTGCCCATGTATCCTCCCACAAATGCATTACAGCCGGCCTCTGTTCGCATAGTCTCTCAACCATGTGCATGGTGGAGTTGCACCTTGTTGCAACGTCTATGATTAGGCGGTGCTTGGGGAGGTGGGGCGATCGCTGCAGCCTCTGCATACGACTGGAGTCTACGGGCGAGCGACGGATGTGCGAGCACAGTCTTCGCACCTTATGGAGCAGGGCTGGTAACTCTGGATAATTATTTAGGAAGCACTGCACCACCAGGTTCAAAGTGTGAGCCAGGCAAGGTATGTGTCTGAGTTTTGCCAGGGCTATGGCCGCCACAAAATTATGGCCGTTATCACTGACTACCTTGCCTGGCGCAAGATGTAGACTGCCCAGCCATGACTCAATTTCTCGCTGCAAGTAGTCGGCCAGTACCTCCGTGGTGTGTCTGCTGTCGCCCAAAGACATCATCTTTAAAACAGCCTGCTGACGCTTACCACTAGCTGTTCGATAGTGGGACACATCGTGTGCAACACTGGCATCTGCGGATGGAGTGCTCGTGCGACTGCGCTCTGTCGATGAGCTTTCGCTTCTGGTGGAGGAGGAGGGGAGAACGCCTACAGCCAACTGTTGCCTATAACTTAGGCTAGGCAGCACTGTCCCACCGCTGCTGTCCCCTGTGGACCCTGCATCCACCACATTAACACAGTGCGCAGTGATGGCCACGTAACGGCCCTGGCCATGCCTACTGGCCCATGCATCTGTTGTGAGGTGCACCTTTCCACTCACTGATTGTTTGAGTGCATGGACAATGCGGTCTGTTATGTTTTGGTAGCTGAGGAGGCAGGAGCAAAAAACCGCATAGGCAGCCTAACACCAGAGAGGTTGGAAACTAATAGGTTGCAGACCCCTAAACTAACCGCACAACTAAAAGCAGCCGTGGGACGTTCCTATGGTGCCCTAGACGCCTCATCACAGCCGGAGAGATAGATATCCCTGAAGATGGAAAGAGGAAAGCTAACTGCCCCGGAGTAGACCCCAAAAGAGTAGGAAGCCCCCAAACATATAATGGCGGTTAGACAAGATGAAAATACGAACACAGACAGAAAATAGATTGAGCAAACGCTGGGGCCCAAAACTGTCTAGATAGGACAGCACAGGAGAGAATACTGTCTGCAACCCAGAAAAACCCTAGGAAAAACTCCAACACCTCTGAATCTAAAAACACTGAGACCACACGGTCTCGACCACCTATATTAGATCTCTGGTGTGGACACGTAGCTACCCAGCAGTAAAATATCACAAGAACTGAGCAAATGAACAAATACAAAAAACAAACGGAGACAAGCCAAAGCCCCCCAAAGGGGACCCGGCTGAAGACAAAAAGCAATGCAGCAAAAAGCAAGGAATTCAAACCACAGTAAAAAAAAACTGAAAGAGACTTATCTGAATGCAAGCAGGAGACAGCAGAAAAGCAAGCTAAATTCCAACCTAGACCAGGAAGAACAATTGATCACAGGCGAGGATTATGGGAGGTCAGCTCACTTATATCAGGCCAGTCCGTATCACCTGACAACTATTCGTCACTAGCAGGTGTTGGGCTTTTGCTGTTCAACATAGGTTCAATACCCTCAGCAACCACCAGAGGGAGCTTCAGCTCTGAAGTCGTCTCCAACATGTTCACAACAGCGGTCTTTCACATGCAGGTGGAAGGCAGGGATGGCTTTTCTAGAAAAGTGCCGACTGGGTAGGTCATAGCGTGGGACAGCGTAGGCCATGAGCTCTCGGAACGCTGCGCTTTCAACCAAACGGAAGGGCATCATCTCTAATGAGATCAGTTTGGCAATGTAGGCGTTCAAAGCCAGTGTACGCGGATGAGAGGATGAGTACTTTCTTGTCTTACTCAGAGTGTCTGCTAGGGTGAGCTGGACTTGAGAGCTGCATATTGGGAACTAGCGGTGGACATGATGAACTGAGAGGGGGTTGGTGATGGTGGTGGTGGTGGTGATTGCCTAGATTCAGTCCTTCGTTGCAAAAACATTGTGATTCCCTGACTGCTTTGGCCTTGCGGCGACACCTCAACATTTCTTGCTGGTGGTGTGCTAACCGGTGTGTAAGGTTCTGTATATCTGTTTCTGAAACTCAGTTTGTTCGTCGGCCATTTTGCTTTCTGTTTTGCTGCAGCTATCTTGCCCTCAGTTAAAATGGAGTTTTCCAGCTTGCATGTTCCCGCCCTGATTCTCTCCGTTTGCTTCTTAAACAGCCACACCTGAGCAATCAGTGCTTCAGAATCTGGCCTGCAGTGAACCTGTGTTCTGACTCCTGAAGCCTTGGACTTTGTACTCCAGACATTTCTACTGAGAAACTCTGGAGCTCTTGTGGACTCTGAACTCTGCTCTTGAAAGCCTCACGGTTGCATGGACTTGCGGTAACATAGAAGAAGATCTGAATCTGTTGTGGAGAGTTATTGATGAACTTAGATTACTTTGGCCTGCTGTGTCTCCTGCTTCTGTGTTTGCAACCTGTGTGTTTATTTTTGCCAATTTGTATGAAGCAATACAAGACTTTCTTTTTTCAACCTGTGTCTCAAGTATTTTCATCGCACCCAAGCACAAGACGCTATATGAACTGTATCACATACATTACAAGATTCTGAAGCCAAACGTTAGTGTCTGCTGGGTCTGGAAAGGCTTGTCTGCTGTACTGTGGATATCGGATGTCCGGTTGTACTTTCTGTGATAACAGTGGTTGTGACTTCTCACAACCATTCCAGGTGAGCAATTCCTTAAGTTTTTTTTTTCTGCAGAGTTATCACAGGTAAACACTATTGTTTTTTTTTCTCTTCTCTTTTGTCTGCTGAAACTCTGGTATCAGATGTCTGGTTGAAAGCTTTCTGTGATGATAGTGGTTGTGACTTCTCACAACCATTCCAGGTGAGCAGTTCCCTTAAAGTTTTTTCTTTCTTCAGTGTTGCCACAGGTGAACACTATTGTTTTTTTTTTCTCCTCTTCTTCCAGTATCCTGTCTTAAAAGATCTGGAAAATGGAGGCCCGCATAAAGGAACTTTGTGGAGTGACTGATAATATCCTTGCAGATTTGCAGAATATAAAGACCCGTCTTACAAATCTTCAGGACCTAAATAATCACAATTTGCAAGTGGTTGGACAGACTACTCAGGATTTGCGAGCCAGGATTGAGGTTCTGGAGGGGCAAGTCCAGGCTCCTGCCATGGCCCCGAGTTCTGGGATTCCCAAGTTGCCCCCTTTTCGTTTTGGTGGTGAACGTGAAAAATTCAGGGGATTTGTTAATCAATGTAATCTTTTTTTTTCTGCACATGCTTCACAATTTCCTACTGAACGATCTAAGGTGCTTACTATAATTATGTTGCTTACCAACAAGGCTTTGATATGGGCAAACCCTTTGATTGAGACTGAGGATGATTGTTTGAATCACCTTGATGACTTTATTTCAGCCATGGGGCAGGTGTTTGATGACCCCAATCGAGGTGCAACAGCTGAAGCAGCCATGTTAGCTTTGCGCCAAGGTAAGCACTCAGTAGCTGAATATGCCTTGGATTTCAGGAGATGGGCCCTTGATACCACCTGGGACAATTCCGCCAAAAAATCTATTTTTCGAAAGGGGTTATCCCCACTAATTAAGGATGAACTTGCTCGTGCCGACCCTCCCACTGCGTTAGGTGACTTTATTAACTACTGCATCCGTATTGATACTCGTTTAACTGAACGCAGGCAAGAGAGATGGTTCGAAAGCAATCGTACTAACCTTTTCCTACCTTCCTCTCCAGCTAAGGAACCTTTGAATAGGATTACACGGGAACCTGAACCTGAACCCATGCAGGTAGACTCTTTGCTACGACGGGTTAGTGATGCACGCAAGGAACATCGTTTTAAGGAGAATCTATGTTTTTACTGTGGTAAGTCAGGGCACTTTATTATTAACTGTCCCAGCCGTTCTCGCAAGACTACTGCAGCACTCATTCATTGTGAGTGTTGCGAGAGGGGATCTGTC
Organism: Oophaga sylvatica; assembly: GCA_033576555.1. Taxonomy (NCBI): domain Eukaryota; kingdom Metazoa; phylum Chordata; class Amphibia; order Anura; family Dendrobatidae; genus Oophaga; species Oophaga sylvatica. The sequence continues at coordinate 34,398 of JARQOD010004191.1, read as the reverse complement.
AGGTCCGAGCCTCAGGCTCCAGAGATAGCTGCCGCAGCAGATCTTGATTTCTCGGACTTAAACTCCGTTACCTCTGAGGACGTTGACTGTGTAAATGCTGCCATCTTTCAAGTTTCCTCAGCGGTGTCCCAGCTGAGTTGTAAGAAAAAACAATTCTCACTGTTTTCTTTCCATCAAACTCTGGGTTGACTCAGCCTGGGTGTCTAGCTCTGCCATGATCGACTCAGGTGCAAGTGGAAATTTTATGGATGTCTCCTTTGCTCTAAAACAGGGAATACGTTCAGTGAAGAAGGCTGCTCCCGTACAGATGGAAACTGTGGATGGCTCCCTGCTGACCTCTGGACCAGTGGATCAGGAAACAGAGCCTTTAAAGGTTCTTATGGGTAAAGATCATCAAGAGAAAACTGTCCTTTATGCTTATCTCTTCTCCTCACTTTCCCATTATTCTAGGGCTACCATGGCTGCAGGCTCAGAATCCTACCATTAACTGGGAGACCAAGGAATTACACTTCCAGAGAAACAGATGAGTCAAAAAATTTCAGCTTGCTCTGTTCCTAAAGGAACCATGTCAGTCCCTGAACTACCAGCTGTATACCAGGACTATGTGGATTTATGTGACAAAAAGAACGCTGACCAGCTTCCTCCTCACCGTCCATATGATTGTCCAATTGAATTATTGCCTGGAGCAGAGATACCTTTTGGTAAGATCTACCCCCTGGCGGGGCCCGAGCTGAAGGCTTTAAAAGAGTACATAGACGAAAATCTAGCCAAGGGCTTCATACGCCCTCTTCATCTCCTGCAGGGGCACCCATATTCTTTGTAAAGAAGAAAGATGGATCCCTGAGACCATGCGTAGACTATAGGGAACTTAATAAGGTTACTATTAGAAACCGTTATCCATTGCCTTTAATCCCTGAGTTATTGGAGAGAGTGCGACATGCTAAAATTTTTTCTAAACTAGATCTTCGTGGGGCCTATAACTTAGTCCGTATTAGACCTGGGGATGAATGGAAGACTGCATTCAGGTCACGCTATGGACACTTTGAATATCTGGTTATGCCTTTTGGTCTGAGTACCGCCCCAGCCACTTTCCAACACTTGGTGAATGACATCTTCAGGGATCTCCTAGATACATTCGTGGTAATTTATTTGGATGATATTTTAATTTTTTCTAACTCCACAGAGGAACATCATGGACATGTGAGAATGGTCTTGGAACGTCTAAGACAAAATCATCTTTACATCAAGCTTGAAAAGTGTGAATTCCATAAGACCGAAATTCAATTTCTGGGGTATGTACTGTCTACACAAGGAATTAGTATGGATGGAAGTAAAACCCAAGCCATCAATGATTGGCCAAGTCCTAGAAATGTGAAGGAGGTACAGCGCTTCATCGGGTTTGCAAACTTCTATAGACGTTTCATTAGAAATTTCTCTGAGGTAGTGTCACCTATCACCCAACTTACCCGGAAAGAGTCTAAGTTCTCCTGGACTCCCCAAGCCCAGGAAGCATTTTCCCGTCTAAAAGATAAATTTACCACTGCACCTATTCTAGTACATCCCAACCCAGAGCTTGCCTTCATAATAGAGGTGGATGCTTCAGACTGTGCCGTGGGAGCTATACTCTCTCAGAGAACAGGTGAGAAGGATGTCTTGCATCCCTGTGCCTTCTTTTCCCAGCAGTTATCTTCGGCTGAGAAGAACTACGATGTGGGCAATAGAGAGTTGTTGGCCATTATTGCCGCCTTCAAAGAATGGAGACACCTTCTGCAAGGAGCTGCACAGCAAATAGTCGTTCTGACAGATCATCGTAATCTTGAGTTTATCAGGTCGGCTAAGTGCCTGACTCCTCGCCAGGCTCGCTGGAATCTTTTCTTAAACCAATTTAATTTTATTATTTCTTATAGACCAGGATCGCGCAATGGAAAGGCTGATGCACTCTCTAGGATTTACTCAGCAGAGACACGTCCAATTACTCCTCCTAAGACTATTCTTCCTGACTCTAGATTCCTAGGAGTGATTCATCATCAAGACCTAATTAAAGACATCAAGGAAGCATACCATGCGGATTCTTTTTTGGCTCAACCCCAAGGGACGTAAGTCTTGTCTTTAAGAATGGTGTGTGGATTCTGGGACAACGTCTGTATATACCTGAAACAGTCAGATTGAGAGTATTGCAACTCATTCATGATTCCAAAATAGCCGGGCATAGAGGAATTCTAAAGACACAGGAATTTCTTTCTCGTTTCTTTTGGTGGCCCACTTGTAGGAAGGATGTTTTGGATTATGTCACTTCATGTGAGGTTTGTGCAAGATGCAAAACACCTCGCTCTTCACCAACTGGTCTGTTACAGCCTCTTCCCACCCCGTCCCGCCCGTGGGGATCCATTTCTATGGACTTCATTGTCGAATTACCAACCTCTCAAGGGAAGAACACTATTCTAGTGGTGGTTGATCGTTTAACAAAGGCAGCTCATTTTATCCCTTGTGTCGGCTTACCCACTGCAAAACAGACATCAGATTTGATGATTAAAGATGTGTTTCGTTTACATGGAGTACCGGATGAGGTTATTTCGGATCGAGGGGTGCAATTCACTTCTAGGTTTTGGCAAAATTTCTGTGCAGCATTGGACATTAAAGTAAACCTTTCTTCTGCTTTTCATCCCCAGACTAATGGACAAACCGAACGAACCAATCAAACCCTGGAGCAGTATCTCCGCTGTTTTATCTGCCACCTACAGGATGATTGGGTGGATCTACTTCCATTGGCTGAGTTCTCTTACAACAACTCTCAGAGTGCCTCCACTAAACAGTCTCCTTTTTTCTCTAATTTAGGTTATCATCCTAATATTCTACCACGATTTCCCATAGAGACGCCTTTGCCAGCAGTGGCTGAAAGAGTCACGACTTTACAGAAGAATATGGATCTTCTAAAGGAGAATCTGGAATCGGCTCAGGAAAGGTACAAGAAGGCAGCAGATAAATTTCGTAAACCTGCACCAGTTTTTAAGGTAGGAGACCTGGTCTGGCTGTCAACCAGAAATCTTAAGTTAAGGATTCCATCATCTAAGTTGGGACATAAGTACATTGGACCCTATAAAATCAGTAAGATTATAAGTGCCGTTGCTTGTCGTCTTCAATTGCCCAGAACTATGAGAATCCACCCTGTCTTTCATGTATCCCTACTAAAGGCTGCAACACCCAATACGTTTCCTGGACGTTCTTCTCCTTGCCCTGACCCAGTGCTAGTCGATGGTCAGGAAGAATTTGTGGTGGAAAGGATTTTAGATTCCAGGTTGTATAGAAATCAGTTACAATATCTGATCAAATGGCAGGGCTACCCAGTGGAGGACAACTCATGGGAGCCAGTCAATAACGTTAATGCTCCTCGCTTGCTCCGTCAGTTTCATCAGAGGTACCCACACAAGCCTGGTCTGAGGTCATCGGAGGTTGCCCCTAAGGGGGGAGTAATGTAAGGTTCTGTATATCTGTTTCTGAAACTCAGTTTGTTCGTCGGCCATTTTGCTTTCTGTTTTGCTGCAGCTATCTTGCCCTCAGTTAAAATGGAGTTTTCCAGCTTGCATGTTCCCGCCCTGATTCTCTCCGTTTGCTTCTTAAACAGCCACACCTGAGCAATCAGTGCTTCAGAATCTGGCCTGCAGTGAACCTGTGTTCTGACTCCTGAAGCCTTGGACTTTGTACTCCAGCCATTTCTACTGAGAAACTCTGGAGCTCTTGTGGACTCTGAACTCTGCTCTTGAAAGCCTCACGGTTGCATGGACTTGCGGTAACATAGAAGAAGATCTGAATCTGTTGTGGAGAGTTATTGATGAACTTAGATTACTTTGGCCTGCTGTGTCTCCTGCTTCTGTGTTTGCAACCTGTGTGTTTATTTTTGCCAATTTGTATGAAGCAATACAAGACTTTCTTTTTTCAACCTGTGTCTCAAGTATTTTCATCGCACCCAAGCACAAGACGCTATATGAACTGTATCACATACATTACACGGTGGGCTTACAGTGGGAGAAGCGATGGAGCGTTGCATGCTACCTTCAGTCGGAGCAGGTGCACATGTGCTACCTGAGGTTTTGTAGGCCGTCCACGCTTGCAAGTGCATGGTGATTAAATGTCTTAGCATGCAACTGGTATTCAAATTTCTGAGATTTTTCCCTCGGCTAAAGGTCCTTCCGCACTTCTTACAGATAACCTTTGCCTCATCAATAGGATTTTGGTCAAAAAAGTGCCACACTGCACTCTTCCTACTATAGGATAAATTTTCAGCTGTGCTAATTTGACCATCTGGCCAAGCTGTCCTGCAACTCTTTTTGTTTTTTTAACACGTTTTTGGACAGCTACGGGCCTGCCAGATAACCGCTGCTGCAATGTCGATGACTGCTGCGGATCCTTCTCCTCTTCTGAGCTATTGCCAGCGGCATCCTCTTCCCGCAATGGATGCCAATCCGGGTCAACAATTGGGTCATCCATCACCTCCTCTTCAATTTCACCTTCCTCTGTGTCACCGTGTAAGGTGGTATAGTATGCGGGAAGGGGCACCTGAGTTTCATCAGGGTCAGATTCTGTCTCAGTAGACTGCGAGGGCAATGTAGTGCTCTGGGTGAATGTACCAGCAGAATCATATAGCAGTGGCTGTGCATCAGTGCACTCCATGTCAGATTCATCTTGGACTGGGGAATTCAGGATTTGACTTGATAACCCAGGCATGGTATGTGAAAAGAGCTCCATGGAGTAATCTGAAGTGTGGCCTGCCGCATCCTTCACTTTTGGTGGGGGTGAAGGACACAAGGAAAGCTGTTGTTCCTGACCAGGAGCCTGCACTGATGACTCAGTGCTTGCATTTTTTGAAACTTCAGAAGAGGAGGCGATAGAGCTGGAGGCTGTTTCGGCAATGTAAGCCAAAACCTGTTCCTGATGCTCCGGCTTTAAAAGCGGTTTACCTACTCCCAGAAAAAGGAGCCTTCCAGGCCTTCTGGAGCCAGACGATGACGCAGGCTCAACACCTCCTGCCTTAGGTGCTATTGTGCCTTTGGCACTACCAGCAGATGCACCACCACCACCATCAGTACCAGCTAGCCCCCCCACGCCCACGTCTGCGGCCTCTTCCACCATACTCCCTCATGTTTGGGAAAATGTACCCAAAATACCAGCAGATATATGGTACTGTATCAGAAGCGTACAGCTGTATACGGTGAAGGGGAAAATTCTAAATCTCTGTATATATTTCGAGAGTAACACACAGACGCTCACTCAGTATGGATTAAGTGTTTGACTCGTGTGACCAACTTTTTACTATTGATGCCGCCTATGCCGCATCAATAGTAAAGAGATCTAATGTAAAAATAATAAAAAATAAATAAATAATGATATTCTCACCTTCCGGCGGCCCCGCAGCCTTCCTGCCTCTCAGCGACGCTCCCGGCCAATCCCGTTCCCAGGAGTCCTTTGCGACAATCACCCCGATGACGTAGCATCACGCGAGACCGCTACGTCATCTGGGTGATCTCGCAAAGGACTCCTGGGAAAGGGAGCGTCGCTGAGAGGCGGGAAAGCTGTGGGGGCCGCCGGAAGGTGAGAATATCATTATTTTTTATTTTAATTATTGTTTTTACATGGATATGGTACCCAGGGGTACCTCTCCTCCAGACCCTGGGTACCATCCGCACATGAACCGCTTACTTTCCGCATGGTGGGCACAGCCACATGCGGAAAGTAATTGGTTCAATGCATTCCTATGGCGGCGGAATCGCCGCGGTTCCGCAAAAAAGAATGAGCATGCTGCGGATTCTCCCGCGATGCGATTCCGCCGCGGAAAAACCCGCAGCATGTGCACAGCATTGAGGGATCTCATAGGCCTTAATGAGGTTTTGCCGCTGTTTCGCGGCGTTTCCGCAGCGAAAAAACCGCGGCAAAACCGCTAGGAATCCGCAACGTGTGCACATAGCCTTAGTGCTGTGTAAAAAGCAGTCTGCACAGCAGTGTACACACAGCAATACAGCTATCAGGCAGCCTAATAACCAGCGCTGCTGCACACAAGAAAATCCTCCCCTGTCACTGCACACTAACTGTACAGCACAATTGCTATCAGCACATCACAGAATAACTTTTCGTTCCTGCCTAACTCTCTCCCTACTGATAAACAGCGTCAGCAACCTCTCCCTACGCTAAGATCGGCAGAAGTAAAATGGCGGTCGGCGGTCAGGGCTTTTATAGCCACTGTGATGCCACACGAAGCAAGCCAATCACTGCAATGCCCTTCTCTACACCCAGTATACAGGACAGGAGAAGTGGTTACTGTGCAGTGTATATATAAAATAATACAGATATGAGAATTACACCCATTCAGGACGGCGAAGTGGTACTGGCAGTGTCATATATACAGAATAATACAGTTACTGAGAATTACACCCAGTATACAGGACAGGAGAAGTGTACTGTGCAGTGTTATATACAGAAGAATACAGATACTGGGAATTACACCCAGTATACAGGACAGGAGAAAGTGGTACTGTGCAGTGTAATATACAGAATAATAAGATCTGAGAATTACACCCAGGATACAGGACAGGAGAAGTGGTCTGTGCAGTGTATATACAGAATATACAGATACTGGAATTACACCAGTTACAGGAAGGAGAAGTGGTACTGTGCAGTGTGTTATACAGAATAATACAGATACTGAGAATTACACCCAGTATTACAGGACAGGAGAAGTGGACTGTGCAGTGTTATATATACAGAATAATACAGATATGAGAATTACACCAGTTACAGGACAGGAGAAGTGGTACTGTGCAGTGTATATATACAGAATAATACAGATACTGAGGAATTACACCGTGAACAGGACATGGAGAAGTGTACTGTGCAGTGTATATATCAGATAATACAGATACTGAAGAATTACACCCAGTATTACAGGACAGGAGAAGTGTACTTTTGCAGTGTATTTATCAGAATAAACAGATACTGAGAATTACACCAGTATACAGGGAGAGAAGTGGTACTGTGCGTGTATATATACAGAATAATACAGATACTGAGAATTACACCCAGATACAGGACAGGAGAAGTGGTACTGTGCAGTGTCATATATACAGAATAATACAGATACTGAGAATTACACCAGTATTACAGGACAGGAGAAGTGGTACTGTGCAGTGTATATATACAGAATAATACAGATACTGAGAATTACACCCAGTATACAGGAAGAGAAGTGGTACTGTGCAGTTATATATACAGAATAATACAGATATGAGATTACACCAGTTACAGGACAGGAGAAGTGGTACTGTGCAGTGTATATATACAGAATAATACAGATACTGAGAATTACACCCAGTATACAGGACAGGAGAAGTGGTACTGTGCAGTGTATATATACAGAATAATACAGATACTGAGAATTACACCCAGTATACAGGACAGGAGAAGTGGTACTGTGCAGTGTATATATACAGAATAATACAGATAACTGAGAATTACACCCAGTTATACAGGCAGAAGAAGTGGTACTGTGCAGTGTATATATACAGAATAATACAGATACTGAGAATTACACCCAGTATACAGGACAGGAGAAGTGGTACTGTGCAGTGTATATATACAGAATAATACAGATACTGAGAATTACACCAGTATACAGGACAGGAGAAGTGGTACTGTGCAGTGTATATATACAGAATAATACTGATACTGAGAATTACACCAGTATACAGGACAGGAGAAGTGGTACTGTGCAGTGTATATATACAGAATAATACAGATACTGAGAATTACACCCAGTATACAGGACAGGAGAAGTGGTACTGTGCAGTGTATATATACAGAATAATACAGATACTGAGAATTACACCCAGTATACAGGACAGGAGAAGTGGTACTGTGCAGTGTATATATACAGAATAATACAGATACTGAGAATTACCCCAGTATACAGGACAGGAGAAGTGGTACTGTGCAGTGTATATATACAGAATAATACAGATACTGAGAATTACACCAGTATACAGGACAGGAGAAGTGGTATGTGCAGTGTATATATACAGAATAATACAGATACTGAGAATTACACCCAGTATACAGGACAGGAGAAGTGGTACTGTGCAGTGTATATATACAGAATAATACAGATACTGAGAATTACACCCAGTATACAGGACAGGAGAAGTGGTACTGTGCAGTTATATATACAGAATAATACAGATACTGAGAATTACACCAGTATACAGGACAGGAGAAGTGGTACTGTGCAGTGTATATATACAGAATAATACAGATACTGAGAATTACACCCAGTATACAGGACAGGAGAAGTGGTACTGTGCAGTGTATATATACAGAATAATACAGATACTGAGAATTACACCCAGTATACAGGACAGGAGAAGTGGTACTGTGCAGTGTATATATACAGAATAATACAGATACTGAGAATTACACCCAGTATACAGGACAGGAGAAGTGGTACTGTGCAGTGTATATATACAGAATAATACAGATACTGAGAATTACACCCAGTATACAGGACAGGAGAAGTGGTACTGTGCAGTGTATATATACAGAATAATACAGATACTGAGAATTACACCAGTATACAGGACAGGAGAAGTGGTACTGTGCAGTGTATATATACAGAATATACAGATACTGGAATTACACCCAGTATACAGGACAGGAGAGTGGTACTGTGCAGTGTTATATACGAATAAACAGATACTGAGAATTACACCCAGTATACAGGACAGGAGAAGTGGTACTGTGCAGTGTATATATACAGAATAATACAGATACTGAGAATTCACCCAGTATACAGGACAGAGAAGTGGTACTGTGCAGTGTATATATACAGAATAATAGATATGAGAATTACACCAGTAACAGGACAGGAGAAGTGGTACTGTGCAGTGTATATATACAGAATAATACAGATACTGAGAATTACACCCAGTATACAGGACAGGAGAAGTGTACTGTGCAGTGTATATATACAGAATAATACAGATACTGAGAATTACACCAGTATACAGGACAGGAGAATGGTACTGTGCAGTGTATATATACAGAATAATACAGATACTGAGAATTACACCCAGTATACAGGACAGGAGAAGTGGTACTGTGCATGATATATACGAATAATACAGATACTGAGAATTACACCAGTATACAGGACAGGAGAAGTGGTACTGTGCAGTGTATATATACAGATAATACAGATACTGAGAATTACACCAGTACAGGACAGAGAAGTGTACTGTGCAGTGTATATAACAGAATAATACAGATACTGAGAATTACACCAGTATACAGGACAGGAGAAGTGGTACTGTGCAGTGTATATTACAGAATAATACAGATACTGAGAATTACACCAGTATACAGGACAGGAGAAGTGGTACTGTGCAGTGTATTATACAGAATAATACAGATACTGAGAATTACACCCAGTATACAGGACAGGAGAAGTGGTACTGTGCAGTGTTATATACAGAATAATACAGATACTGAGAATTACACCCAGTATACAGGACAGGAGAAGTGGTACTGTGCAGTGTATATATACAGAATAATACAGATACTGAGAATTACACCCAGTATACAGGACAGGAGAAGTGTATGTGCAGTGTATTATACAGAATAATACGATACTGAGAATTACACCCAGTATACAGGACAGGAGAAGTGTACTGTGCAGTGTATATATACAGAATAATACAGATACTGAGAATTACACCCAGTATACAGGACAGGAGAATTGGTACTGTGCAGTGTATATATACAGAATAATACAGATACTGAGAATTACACCCAGTATACAGGACAGGAGAAGTGGTACTGTGCAGTGTATATATACAGAATAATACAGATACTGAGAATTACACCCAGTATACAGGACAGGAGAAGTGGTACTGTGCAGTGTATATATACAGAACTAACAGATACTGAGAATTACACCCAGTATACAGGACAGGAGAAGTGTACTGTGCGTGTATATATACAGAATAATACGAACTGAGAATTACACCCAGTATACAGGACAGAGAAGTGGTACTGTGCAGTGTATATATACAGAATAATACAGATACTGAGAATTACACCCAGTATACAGGACAGGAGAAGTGGTACTGTGCAGTGTATATATACAGAATAATACAGATACTGAGAATTACACCCAGTATACAGGACAGGAGAAGTGGTACTGTGCAGTGTATATATACAGAATAATACAGATACTGAAATTACACCCAGTATACAGGACAGGAGAAGTGGTACTGTGCAGTGTATATATACAGAATAATACAGATACTAGAATTACACCCAGTATACAGGACAGGAGAAGTGGTACTGTGCAGTGTATATATACAGAATAATACAGATACTGAGAATTACACCCAGTATACAGGACAGGAGAAGTGGTACTGTGCAGTGTATATATACAGAAAATACAATACTGAGAATAACACCAGTATACAGGACAGGAGAAGTGGTACTGTGCAGTGTATATATACAGAATAATACGATACTGAGAATTACACCCAGTATACAGGACAGGAGAAGTGGTACTGTGCAGTGTATATATACAGAATAATACAGATACTGAGAATTACACCCAGTATACAGGACAGGAGAAGTGGTACTGTGCAGTGTATATATACGAATAATACGATACTGAGAATTACACCCAGTATACAGGACAGGAGAAGTGGTACTGTGCAGTGTATATTACAGAATAATACAGATACTGAGAATTACACCCAGTATACAGGACAGGAGAAGTGGTACTGTGCAGTGTATATATACAGAATAATACAGATACTGAGAATTACACCAGTATACAGGACAGGAGAAGTGGTACTGTGCAGTGTTAATAACGAATAATACAGATACTGAGAATTACACCCAGTATACAGGACAGGAGAAGTGGTACTGTGCAGTGTATATATACAGAATAATACAGATACTGAGAATTACACCCAGTATACAGGACAGGAGAAGTGGTACTGTGCAGTGTATATATACAGAATAATACAGATACTGAGAATTACACCCAGTATACAGGACAGAGAAGTGGTACTGTGCAGTGTATATACAGAATAATACAGATACTGAGAATTACACCAGTATACAGGACAGGAGAAGTGGTACTGTGCAGTGTATATATACAGAATAATACAGATACTGAGAATTACACCCAGTATACAGGACAGGAGAAGTGGTACTGTGCAGTGTATATATACAGAATAATACAGGATACTGAGAATTACACCCAGTATACAGGACAGGAGAAGTGGTACTGTGCAGTGTATATATACACAGAATAATACAGATACTGAGAATTACACCCAGTATACAGGACAGGAGAAGTGGTACTGTGCAGTGTATATATACAGAATAATACAGATACTGAGAATTACACCCAGTATACAGGACAGGAGAAGTGGTACTGTGCAGTGTATATATACAGAATAATACAGATACTGAGAATTACACCCAGTATACAGGACAGGAGAAGTGGTACTGTGCAGTGTATATATACAGAATAATACAGATACTGAGAATTACACCCAGTATACAGGACAGGAGAAGTGGTACTGTACAGTGTATATATTACAGAATAATACAGAACTGAGAATTACACCCAGATACAGGCAGGAGAAGTGGTACTGTGCAGTATATATACAGAATAATACAGATACTGAGAATTACACCCAGTATACAGGACAGGAGAAGTGGTACTGTGCAGTGTATATATACAGAATAATACAGATACTGAGAATTACACCCAGTATACAGGACAGGAGAATGGTACTGTGCAGTGTATATATACAGAATAATACAGATACTGAGAATTACACCAGTATACAGGACAGGAGAAGTGGTACTGTGCAGTAGTATATATACAGAATAATACAGATACTGAGAATTACACCCAGTATACAGGACAGGAGAAGTGGTACTGTGCAGTGTATATATACAGAATAATACAGATACTGAGAATTACACCCAGTATACAGGACAGGAGAATGGTACTGTGCAGTGTATATATACAGAATAATACAGATACTGAGAATACACCCAGTATACAGGACAGGAGAAGTGGTATTGCAGTGTATATATACAAATAATACAGATACTGAGAATTACACCCAGTATACAGGACAGGAGAAGTGGTACTTGCAGTGTATATATACAGAATAATAAGATACTGAGAATTACACCCAGTATACAGGACAGGAGAAGTGGTACTTGAGTGATATGGAACGGGCACGCGTCCGCCACACGGTAGCCCGGGGTTCACGGCTTGTGATCCCCCGCTGCAAATGTGAGAACGCGCACACACACACGACGGCTGCTGCCGTCCGACCCAGTAAACTGCAGGGATTTATAATATCCCACTTCCACTTAGGAACTTGCAGCTCTCTGGCGCCCCCCTTACCCTCAGGTCAGTCAGGGAACTGCACCTAGGATAATTAGTCGCCAGACGGGTCACTTGGATGTGTGCTGGCTATTGGGCACGCTGCAGTGAGGGAATTATAATTACTCCTGGCTGCAGCCAGGCAGTACCCTTATAAACCCCGCTCGTCACTGCCAGCGTCACCCAATAGATTAACACTTTACACCCCTTCCTTTTAGCTGCCACCAGCTACGGCTTTTGATGAACAATTTATCAAGAGGGTCCGTAGCAACCCCAAAACAGTAGCGTAGTGCTTCAGGCACGTGCAAATTCGTTTATAGAGCAGGAGAAACAAACTAATAAATTTATAGGTTTATTCCTTAAAAAACAGGCAATGCTTATATAATATAAAAAGATGTAACAAACTGAGACAATATCGTTATGTACAGATGCAGTTATAAAATAAAATGGGATTAAGAATGAAAGATAACTCACATGGTTGTTAGATCATTACAGGCAAGCCAGGCTGGGGGAAGGAGCCACACGTCATAGTTCATTGGCAGATCTCTTACTCAGACATCCCAGCAGAAAGATTCCTAAGGAACTTCACTGCAAGACTTATGCATGTCAGCTTCTGACCTCACAAAAGGGCTGGTTTCTGGCCACCTCCCCTGGCTGCAAGCTATGGTTTGAGCTCTGCAATATCATAAGGTTCATAACTCATCTGTGAACCTAGCAGAATAACGGCAGACCTATCAATGATCTTGCTTTGAAATATGGTTCAAATGACCCAAACTTGGGTGGCTAGTCATGGGGCACCCGAGAATTCCATTTCTCGGGTCTGTTGGAGTTACGGGTTCACCGGTACCACGGGAACGATGTCCGTCGGCGCATGGTTCAACACAGTGACGTTCGTGTTTCTAGCGAATGCTCCCACCGTGTTATTAACCAAAAAAGAATGAATACTCCAAAATGGCTGCTATAGGAAGAAAGCACGTGTGCGGACAATGCAGGACCCCTGCGGTGAAGCGGGAAAACTTCCAGCACTGGCAGCTCACATTACACTGCCTGAGTGCAGGCTGACAGGGGGGGAAGGGAGAAGTATGAGAGCTGCAGAGAGAAGGAGGGCTTTCAGCAGTACAAAAAAAAAAAAGAGATGAGGACAGCAATTCCAGCACAGCACTCATCACACCTCCCCCCTTTGAGGGCGCTACGGAGGCATGACCTGTCGGTAATCCGACATGCGCACCTCAGCGGGTTCGCCACGTCGTGATAACCCATCAGCATTCCCATGATCACTGCCTTTCTTGTGTTGTACGGCAAAATCATACTGCTGCAGGGCAAGGCTCCAGCGTAGCAACCTACCATTGGTTCCGGACACTGTGTGCAGCCAGCTCAGAGGGTTGTGGTCGGTGACCACCTTGAAGGTGCGCCCGTACAGGTATGGCTGCAAACGTTGCAGTGCCCAGACCATGGCCAGGCACTCCTTCTCGATGGTGGAGTATGCCACTTCCCTTGGCAGAAGTTTCCGGCTCAGGTACAACACGGGGTGCTCCTGGTCCCCCGAATCAACCTGGCTGAGTACAGCACCGAGGCCAAATTCGCTGGCGTCAGTCTGTACCAGGAATGGCCGACTGCTGTCGACGGCTCTCAACACTGGAGAGCTGCACAGGGCTGTTTTCAAAGCTCGGAATGCCGCCTCACAGCCATCTGTCCAGTTGACTGTTTGGGGTAGACCGCCCTTGGTGAGGTCCGTCAAGGTTTTGCAATGGCGCTATAGTTCGGTACGAAACGCCTATAGTACCCTGCAGTGCCCAGGAAGGACTTCACCTGCTTTTTGGTCCTGGGGGTGGGCCAGGACACGATCGCGTCCACTTTCTCGGGCTCTGGACTCATGGAACCCCCGCCTACCCGGTGCCCCAGGTAGTGGACCTCCCTCATGCCCATCTGGCATTTTCCCGGCTTGATGGTCAGACCTGCCTGGTGAATACGCTTGAGCACCTCCTGGAGATGCTGAAGGTGTTCCTCCCAGGTGGAACTGAAGACGGCAATGTCGTCCAGGTACGCCACAGCGTACTCCTCCAGTCCCTGAAGCAGGTGGTTGACCATCCGCTGGAAAGTGGCAGGGGCATTCTTCATGCCGAAAGGCATGACCGTGGACTCGTACAGTCCAAAAGGGGTGATAAAGGCAGATTTCTCCTGCGCCGCCGGGCTCAGGGGAATCTGCCAGTATCCCCGACTCAGATCCATGATGGATATGTACTTGGCATTCGCCAACCGCTCCAGCAGATCCTCGATGCGTGGCATTGGGTGCGCATCAGAGGTAGTGATGGCGTTGAGCCCCTGTAGTCCACGCAGAACCGGGTGGTCCGATCCTTTTTTGGCACGAGAACTACAGGTGAGGCCCACGCGCTTTTGGACTGCCGGATCACCCCCAGCTGCAACATCTCATGGATCTCCTGGCGCATAATCTGCTGCACTTCCTCAGAGATCCGATAAGGTGTCCGCCGTAACGGGGCGTGATTCCCGGTGTCCACCTCGTGGACTGCCAACTCGGTCCTTCCGGGTCGGTTAGTGAACACGGCCCGAAAGGATTCCAGAGTGGTCAGCAACTGCAACCGCTGGGAGGCGGTTAGCGAGGCATTTACCTCCATGTCCTCAATGGACCCACTGGCATTAGCTTGGGCCAGCAGTCTAGGAGGGGATCCTCTTCCCCGTCCTCGGGCAGATTGCAGACCGGTAGGACGCAGGCTTCACATTCGTGATGGGCCTTCATCATGTTGACGTGAAAGGCCTTGCGCCTACCCCGAGTGTGGTCAAGCGTGACCACGTAGGTGGCTGGGTTGAGCTGTTGGTGCACGACGTACGGGCCTTCCCAGGCTGCCTGAAGCTTATCCTTTGGTACGGGGACCAGCACCCACACCTTTTGACCCACCTGGTAGGTCCGCTCCCGGGCGTTCTGGTCGTACCAGTGCTTCTGGTCAGCCTGAGCCTGCGTCATGTTGTCATGCACCAACTGCGTCAAGGTCTGCATCTTGTCGCGGAAGCGCATGACATAATTCACGATGGACACTTCCGTGGGGTTTGGCTCATCTTCCCAGGATTCTCTTATCAACCCAAGGGGTCCCCGGACTCGCCTACCATACAGGAGCTCGAAGGGGGAGAACCCCGTCGAGGCCTGCGGGACTTCTCTGTAGGCAAATAGCAGGTGTGGGAGGTACCGCTCCCAATCGCATCCCTGGGTCTCAACCAGCATGAGGAGCATCTGTTTGAGGGTACCGTTAAAGCGCTCACACAAACCATTGGTCTGTGGGTGATACGCACTCGATACCATACGCGTCACCTGCATTTTGCTGCAGAGAGCCTTCATTAGGCGAGACATAAATTGGGTCCCTTGATCGGTAAGCATCTCCCTGGGAAATCCTACCCGTGAAAAGATGGTCACCAGTGCATCTGCCACCTTATCTGCCCTAGTTGAGGACAGAGCTACCGCCTCCGGGTACCGGGTAGCGTAGTCTACCACAGTCAGGATGTATTGCTTTCCAGAGCTGCTGGGGACGGCCAGCGGGCCCACAATGTCCACCGCGATCCTCTGGAAAGGCTCCTCTATCACTGGCAACGGGATCAGGGGAGCCTTAAGAGCAGGCCCCGCCTTCCCCACTCTTTGACAGGTGATACAGGAGCGGCAGTAGTTAGTCACATCTGTCCCCAACTTGGGCCAATAGAAGTGTTGAGACAGCCGTGCCTTAGTTTTGCTAATCCCCAAGTGTCCAGCAAGTGGAATCTCATGGGCAATCCTCAACAACTCACCTCGGAACTGGTGCGGGACGACCAGCTGTTTTTCCCTCAACAACTCCTTTTGGGAACCTCCGGGTACTGTCTCCCGGTACAACCTTCCTCGTTCCCAGAACACCCTCTCCTTATCAGTCACGGAGGTGGGCGTCTCGGCGAGGTGCCTCAAGTTCCCCAGGCTCGCATCTGAGTGCAGAGCGGCCTGGAACTCCTGGCTGGAGGCAGCCAGAAGTGACGTCAGGGTTCCTTCCTCACTGGGACCCTCTGGGACCGGCTCTGGGTCTACCTCTGGTTCAGTCTCTCCTGTAGCGGAGGAGGGTCCAGATGGCAGGGCGCTACCTGCGATCCGGGCACTCTGACTGCGGGTGACAGCAGCTACATATGCAGTCTCCCCGGGGATTTCTATAGACCCATCAGCCTGCGCTGCTATGGGCTCTACCTCCCCATCCACCCCCAACACTTCAGGAGCAGTGCTACTTATGGGCCAGTTACCTTCCTCGGTGGCACTGGTCAGTGTCATGGCGTCACCTTCCTCCCGGTTCCCATGCACCTCCCCATTTCCTTGAGCACTGTCGCTTGCTCCTGCTAGGGGTTCCTCAGCCGTCTCACTCCGCAGAGCGACGGGACTGAACGCTCCTGTACCTGTGGACACATCTACCACTTCAGAGAAAGGGTTAACAGATTCAGATGGCACAGATACATCACTATCAACATCAGTCCTAGGGAAAGAAAGGTTATCAGTTGCATCATCACTTCGCAAAGCATTAGCAGGTAACACAATCAGTTTCCCATCATCATCAACATCAACATCATGGTTAACGTTAACCTTATCATCAGATTGGGAAGGGGTGTCAGGGACATAGTACGCCACCATCCTCCCCAGATCAGTCCCCAATAAAACATCAGTGGGCAGGTTTTCGGACACCCCCACTTCCTTCACCCGCTCCCGGCACCCCAGTCAATGAAAACTCGGGCTATCGGCAAGGGGTAGTGGACACCCCCAATCCCTGTGACAGTTAGGGTTTTCCCCGGAATCAACTCTTCAGGGGCCGCCAGTTCGGGTCGGATGAGGGTTCGCTCAGCCCCGGTGTCCTTGAGGCCTGTAGCAAGACGGGCCCCCACGCGGACGGGCTGCACGTTGTCATCAACCCTCCCCACCACACCACCCACCAAAAGAACAGAGGCGTTGGGCCCGGAGGCCTTGGCTGGGGGGTTCTTCTGCCTCTCCGGACAGGTGGCGCTGATGTGTCCAGTCCTTTTGCAGGAGAAACACTGGCGGGGGTCTGATGTAGGCCTGGCGCTGGCAAAGGGGATAGTGCCTCCAGAGGGACGACTGGCAGGGGCACTGGGGTTCGTTGCAGGCTTACCCCCTCCCCAGCGGGTGGCGACGGATTTGCGCACCTCGGTTTCCGGTTGGCCTCATAGCTGTCGGCGATCCGGGCTGTTGTGACCGCGTCCTCTGGTTCTCGGTCCAGGATGAACTGTCGGACCTCAGCTGGGCACAGATGCAGGAACTGGTCTTTGATCATCAGGTCTTTCAGCTCCTCATAGGTGTCAACTGACAGTCCATGGATCCACTGGTCAAAGTGGTTCCTGAGTCCTTGCACCACATCGCTATAACTGTCGTGTGGGCCACGTTGGAGGTTCCGGAACTTCTTTCGGTATACCTCAGGGGTTAGCTGGTACTTGGCGATCAGGGCCTGCTTGATGGCCTCATAGTCACTGTCTTGATCTGGCGCGAGGGAAGCGAACGCCTCCAAAGCTTTGCCCTTTAGCCCGGGGGTCAAGTACCTGGCCCATTGGTCGGCAGGCAGCCGGTACTGTCTGCAGACTTTCTCAAAGGCCCGCAGAAAAGTGTCCAAGTCTCCGTCCCTTTCCAGCACGGGAAAGTGCTCCGGCCGGGGCTTGGGACTCTGAGTGCTGCTGGGCACACTGCTCTGGGCTGTGGAGGGCATTGCCCCTCGCTGAACCATCTCCAGCTCATGGGCTCTCTGCGCTTGGGCTTCCCGCTCGGTCGGGCTCGGGCTCTCAGCCTCCCGCTCGGCTCTCTCAGCCTCTCGCTGTTTGGCCTCTCGCTGGTCGGCTCTCTCTTGAGCTTGCTGGATCAGCCTCAGGCGTTCTTCCCGGTTGTCAGAGGTGAGTCCCTCCAGGGCCGCCTGCAGGTAAGGGTCCACCTCTCTCTGGGTGTAAGCAGTCAGGGGTTGGGCCTCTGTTCCTGCGGCACCACCTTGGCTTGGGCCGGCTCCTGTGCCCGCCACGCTCCGATGCTCGCCCAGCTCCTTCAGGGCCTGGACCAGTCGGGCTTTGGTTTGGTTCTTGTGGTCAAGGCCGTGGTACACGCAGATTCCCACAAGAGTGTCCCTGTTCTGCTTTTCGAACCAACTTGCTCCTCTTGTAGCCATGTTTGCCAAATAAAAGATAGGATAGAAAAACAGAGAGAAGGGAAGGGTAACCGCAAGAACACACAATTGTCTCAGGACTAATAAACACTGAGCTTGTTCTCCAAAACTTTAGTTGCAGGGTCCCTGAAGAACCGTGCAAGTTTTTTTTTTTTTTTTTTAGTGAATAGAATGATTGCTCAAACCAGATCACTAATGCTCTATAATCCCACCGCTTGCCACCAAATTGTGATGAACGGGCACCCAGTCCGCCACACGGTAGCCCGGGGGTCACGGCTTGTGATCCCACCGCTGCCACCAATATGTGATGGAACGTGCACACACACGACGGCTGCTGCCGTCCGACCCAGTAAACTGCAGGGATTTATAACTATCCCACTTCCACTTAGGAACTTGCAGCTCTCTGGCGCCCCCCTTACCCTCAGGTCAGTCAGGGAACTGCACCTAGGATAATTAGTCGCCAGACGGGTCACTTGGATGTGTGCTGGCTATTGGGCACGCTGCAGTGAGGGAATTATAATTACTCCTGGCTGCAGCCAGGCAGTACCCTTATAAACCCCGCTGCGTCACTGCCAGCATCACCCAATAGATTAACACTTTACACCCCTTTCTTTTAGCTGCCACCAGCTACGGCTTTTGATGAACAATTTATCAAGAGGGTCCGTAGCAACCCCAAAACAGTAGCGTAGTGCTTCAGGCACGTGCAAATTCGTTTATAGAGCAGGAGAAACAAACTAATAAATTTATAGGTTTATTCCTTAAAAACAGGCAATGCTTATATAATATAAAAAGATGTAACAAACTGAGACAATATCGTTATGTACAGATGCAGTTATAAAATAAAATGGGATTAAGAATGAAAGATAACTCACATGATAGTTACATATGCATAGGCAAGCCAGGCTGGGGGAAGGAGCCACACGTCATAGTTCATTGGTAGATCTCTTACTCAGCACATCCCAGCAGAAAGAATTCTACTAAGGAACTTCACTGTAAGACTTATGCATGTCAGCTTCTGACCTCACAAAAAGGGCTGGTCCTCTGGCCACCTCCCCTGGCTGCAAGCTATGGTCTGAGCTCTGCAATATCATAAGGTTCATAACTCGTTCTGTGAACCTAGCAGAATAACGGCAGACCTATCAATGGTCTTGCTTTGAAATAATGGTTCAAATGAACCCAAACTTGGGTGACATAGCTCATGGGGCACCCGAGAATTCCATTTCTCGGGCTCTGTTGGAGTTACGGGTTCACCGGTACCACGGGAACGATGTCCGTCGGCGCATGGTTCAACACAGTGACGTTCGTGTTTCTAGCGAATGCTCCCACCGTGTTATTAACCAAAAAAGAATGAATACTCCAGCATGGCTGCTATAGGAAGAAAGCACGTGTGCGGACAATGCAGGACCCCTGCGGTGAAGCGGGAAAACTTCCAGCACTGGCAGCTCACATTACACTGCCTGAGTGCAGGCTGACAGGGGGGGAAGGGAGAAGTATGAGAGCTGCAGAGAGAAGGAGGGCTTTCAGCAGTACAAAAAAAAAAAAGAGATGAGGACAGCAATTCCAGCACAGCACTCATCACATATATATACAGAATAATACAGATACTGAGGATTACACCCAGTATACAGGACAGGAGAAGTGGTATTCTGCAGTGTATAAATACAGAATAATACAGATACTGAGAATTACACCCAGTATACAGGACAGGAGAAGTGGTATTCTGCAGTGTATAAATACAGAATAATACAGATACTGAGAATTACACCCAGTGTACAGGACAGGAGAAGTGGTACTATGCAGTGTATATATACAGAATAATACAGATACTGAGAATTACACACAGTATACAGGACAGGAGAAGTGGTACTGTGCAGTGTATATATACAGAATAATACAGATACTGAGAATTACACCCAGTATACAGGACAGGAGAAGTGGTACTGTGCAGTGTGTGTATATACATAATAATACAAATACTGAGAATTACACCCAGTATACAGGACAGGAGAAGTGGTACTGTGCAGTGTATATATACAAAATAATACAGATACTGAGAATTACACCCAGTATACTGGACAGGAGAAGTGGTACTGTGCAGTGTGTGTATATACATAATAATACAAATACTGAGAATTACACCCAGTATACAGGACAGGAGAAGTAGTACTGTGCAGTGTATATATACAGAATAATACAGATACTGAGAATTACACCCAGTATACAGGACAGGAGAAGTGGTACTCTGCAGTGTATATATACAGAATTATACAGATACTAAGAATTACACCCAGTATACAGGAGAGAAGTGGTACTATGCAGTGTATATATACAGAATAATACAGATACTGAGAATTACACCCAGTATACAGGACAGGAGAAGTGGTATTCTGCAGTGTATAAATACAGAATAATACAGATACTGAGAATTACACCCAGTGTACAGGACAGGAGAAGTGGTACTATGCAGTGTATATATACAGAATAATACAGATACTGAGAATTACACACAGTATACAGGACAGGAGAAGTGGTACTGTGCAGTGTATATATACAGAATAATACAGATACTGAGAATTACACCCAGTATACAGGACAGGAGAAGTGGTACTGTGCAGTGTGTGTATATACATAAATACAAATACTGAGAATTACACCCAGTATACAGGACAGGAGAAGTGGTACTGTGCAGTGTATATATACAAAATAATACAGATACTGAGAATTACACCCAGTATACTGGACAGGAGAAGTGGTACTGTGCAGTGTGTGTATATACATAATAATACAAATACTGAGAATTACACCCAGTATACAGGACAGGAGAAGTAGTACTGTGCAGTGTATATATACAGAATAATACAGATACTGAGAATTACACCCAGTATACAGGACAGGAGAAGTGGTACTCTGCAGTGTATATATACAGAATTATACAGATACTAAGAATTACACCCAGTATACAGGAGAGAAGTGGTACTATGCAGTGTATATATACAGAATAATACAGATACTGAGAATTACACCCAGTGTACAGGACAGGAGAAGTGGTACTCTGCAGTGTAAATATACAGAAAAATACAGAAACTGAGAATTACACCCAGTATACAGGACAGGAGAAGTGGTACTGTGCAGTGTATATATACAGAATTATACAGATACTAAGAATTACACCCAGTATACAGGAGAGGAGAAGTGGAACTGTGCAGTATAAATATACAGATTAATGCAGATACTGAGGATTACACCCAGTATACAGGACAGGAGAAGTGGTACTGTGCAATGTATATATACAGAATAATACAGATACTGAGAATTAAACCAAGTATACAGGATAGGAGAACTGGTACTGTGCAGTGTATATATACAGAATAATGCAGATACTAAGAATTACACCCAGTATACAGGAGAGGAGAAGTGGTACTGTGCAGTGTATATATACAGAATAATACAGATACTGAGAATTACACCCAGTATACAGGACAGGAGAAGTGGTATTGTGCAGTTTATATACACAGAATAATACAGATACTGAGAATTACACCCAGTATACAGGACAGCAGAAGTGGTACTGTGCAGTGTATATATACAGAATAATACAGATACTGAAAATTACACCCAGTATACAGGACAGGAGAAGTGGTACTGTGCAGTGTATATATACAGAATAATACAGATACTGAGAATTACACCCAGTGTACAGGACAGGAGAAGTGGTACTGTGCAGTGTATATATACAGAATAATACAGATACTGAGAATTACACCAAGTATACAGGTAGAGGAGAAGTGGTACTGTGTAGTGTATATATACAGAATAATACAGATACTGAGAATTACACCCAGAATACAGGAAAGGAGAAGTGGTACTGTGCAATGTATATACACAGAATAATACAAATACTAAGAATTACACCCAGTATACAGGAGAGGAGAAGTGGTACTGTGCAGTGTATATATATATAGAATAATACAGATACTGAGAATTACACCCAGTATACAGGACAGGAGAAGTGGTACTGTGCAGTGTATATATACAGAATAATACAGATACTGAGAATTACACCCAGTATACAGAACAGGAGAAGTGGTACTGTGCAGTGTATATATACAGAATAATACAGATACTGAGAATACTGAGAATTACACCAAGTATACAGGGAAAGGAGAAGTGGTACTGTGTAGTGTATATATACAGAATAATACAGATACTGAGAATTACACCCAGAATACAGGAAAGGAGAAGTGGTACTGTGCAATGTATATACACAGAATAATACAAATACTAAGAATTACACCGAGTATACAGGAGAGGAGAAGTGGTACTGTGCAGTGTATATATATAGAATAATACAAATACTGAGAATTACACCCAGTATACAGGACAGGAGAAGTGGTACTGTGCAGTGTATATATACAGAATAATACAGATACTGAGAATTACACCCAGTATACAGGACAGGAGAAGTGGTACTGTGCAGTGTATATACAGAATAATACAGATACTGAGAATTACACCTAGTGTACAGGACAGGAGAAGTGGTACTGTACAGTGTATATATACAGAATAATACATATACTGAGAATTACACCCAGTATACAGGAGAGAAGTGGTACTGTGCAGTGTATATATACAGAATAATACAGATACTGAGAATTACACCCAGTGTACAGGACAGGAGAAGTGGTACTGTGCAGTGTCTATACAGAATAATACAGATACTGAGAATTATATCCAGTGTACAGGACAGGAGAAGTGGTACTGTGCAGTGTATATATACAGAATAATACAGATACTGAGAATTACACCCAGTATACAGGACAGGAGAAGTGGTACTGTGCAGTGTATATACAGAATAATACAGATACTGAGAATTACACCCAGTATACAGGACAGCAGAAGTGGTACTGTGCAGTGTATATATACAGAATAATACAGATACTGAAAATTACACCCAGTATACAGGACAGGAGAAGTGGTACTGTGCAGTGTATATATACAGAATAATACAGATACTGAGAATTACACCCAGTGTACAGGACAGGAGAAGTGGTACTGTGCAGTGTATATATACAGAATAATACAGATACTGAGAATTACACCAAGTATACAGGTAGAGGAGAAGTGGTACTGTGTAGTGTATATATACAGAATAATACAGATACTGAGAATTACACCCAGAATACAGGAAAGGAGAAGTGGTACTGTGCAATGTATATACACAGAATAATACAAATACTAAGAATTACACCCAGTATACAGGAGAGGAGAAGTGGTACTGTGCAGTGTATATATATATAGAATAATACAGATACTGAGAATTACACCCAGTATACAGGACAGGAGAAGTGGTACTGTGCAGTGTATATATACAGAATAATACAGATACTGAGAATTACACCCAGTATACAGAACAGGAGAAGTGGTACTGTGCAGTGTATTTTATACAGAATAATACAGATACTGAGAATACTGAGAATTACACCAAGTATACAGGGAAAGGAGAAGTGGTACTGTGTAGTGTATATATACAGAATAATACAGATACTGAGAATTACACCCAGAATACAGGAAAGGAGAAGTGGTACTGTGCAATGTATATACACAGAATAATACAAATACTAAGAATTACACCGAGTATACAGGAGAGGAGAAGTGGTACTGTGCAGTGTATATATATAGAATAATACAAATACTGAGAATTACACCCAGTATACAGGACAGGAGAAGTGGTACTGTGCAGTGTATATATACAGAATAATACAGATACTGAGAATTACACCAGTATACAGGACAGGAGAAGTGGTACTGTGCAGTGTATATACAGAATAATACAGATACTGAGAATTACACCTAGTGTACAGGACAGGAGAAGTGGTACTGTACAGTGTATATATACAGAATAATACATATACTGAGAATTACACCCAGTATACAGGAGAGAAGTGGTACTGTGCAGTGTATATATACAGAATAATACAGATACTGAGAATTACACCAGTGTACAGGACAGGAGAAGTGGTACTGTGCAGTGTCTATACAGAATAATACAGATACTGAGAATTATATCCAGTGTACAGGACAGGAGAAGTGGTACTGTGCAGTGTATATATACAGAATAATACAGATACTGAGAATTACACCCAGTATACAGGACAGGAGAAGTGGTACTGTGCAGTGTATATACAGAATAATACAGATACTGAGAATTACATCCAGTGTACAGGACAGGAGAAGTGGTACTGTGCAGTGTATATATACAGAATAATACAGATACTGAGAATTACACCCAGTATACAGGACAGGAGAAGTGGTACTGTGCAGTATATATATACAGAATAATACAGATACTGAGAATTACACCCAGTGTACAGGACAGGAGAAGTGGTACTGTGCAGTGTATATATACAGAATAATACAGATACTGAGAATTACACCAAGTATACAGGTAGAGGAGAAGTGGTACTGTGTAGTGTATATATACAGAATAATACAGATACTGAGAATTACACCCAGAATACAGGAAAGGAGAAGTGGTACTGTGCAATGTATATACACAGAATAATACAAATACTAAGAATTACACCCAGTATACAGGAGAGGAGAAGTGGTACTGTGCAGTGTATATATATAGAATAATACAGATACTGAGAATTACACCCAGTATACAGGACAGGAGAAGTGGTACTGTGCAGTGTATATATACAGAATAATACAGATACTGAGAATTACACCCAGTATACAGAACAGGAGAAGTGGTACTGTGCAGTGTATATATACAGAATAATACAGATACTGAGAATACTGAGAATTACACCAAGTATACAGGGAAAGGAGAAGTGGTACTGTGTAGTGTATATATACAGAATAATACAGATACTGAGAATTACACCCAGAATACAGGAAAGGAGAAGTGGTACTGTGCAATGTATATACACAGAATAATACAAATACTAAGAATTACACCGAGTATACAGGAGAGGAGAAGTGGTACTGTGCAGTGTATATATATAGAATAATACAAATACTGAGAATTACACCCAGTATACAGGACAGGAGAAGTGGTACTGTGCAGTGTATATATACAGAATAATACAGATACTGAGAATTACACCCAGTATACAGGACAGGAGAAGTGGTACTGTGCAGTGTATATACAGAATAATACAGATACTGAGAATTACACCTAGTGTACAGGACAGGAGAAGTGGTACTGTACAGTGTATATATACAGAATAATACATATACTGAGAATTACACCCAGTATACAGGAGAGAAGTGGTACTGTGCAGTGTATATATACAGAATAATACAGATACTGAGAATTACACCCAGTGTACAGGACAGGAGAAGTGGTACTGTGCAGTGTCTATACAGAATAATACAGATACTGAGAATTATATCCAGTGTACAGGACAGGAGAAGTGGTACTGTGCAGTGTATATATACAGAATAATACAGATACTGAGAATTACACCCAGTATACAGGACAGGAGAAGTGGTACTGTGCAGTGTATATACAGAATAATACAGATACTGAGAATTACATCCAGTGTACAGGACAGGAGAAGTGGTACTGTGCAGTGTATATATACAGAATAATACAGATACTGAGAATTACACCCAGTATACAGGACAGGAGAAGTGGTACTGTGCAGTATATATATACATAATAATACAGATACTGAGAATTACACCCAGAGTACAGGACAGGAGAAGTGGTACTGTGCAATGTATTGTAGACAGTTCAGGGGGTTTAGCTCCGGGATCGCCGTTTCGGGTAGACGGAGTGGCATAGAAAAGTTCAAGCACAGACAGCAGTACGGGTATAAACTGGCTGCAACCAGTTTTATTGAAAGTCCATAGCAATAAACATAAATCAAACCATAAAATAAAATCCTAAGCCTGGCTAGCTAAACACAGTTAGTTCCCTCACTACCGTGGTCTAGGCTCTAGCAGCCTGGCCAAAACAACACATATTATGTAGTTACCAGTGCTTGGCTTCCAGGAGACTTCCAGCAGCGTCTGAAGCCAGATTCAGACTGAGAGCTCTGTCTGTCTAGCTCAACCACCTACTTCTGGCTGCTTGATTAGACAGCTGAGTGCACTCAGGGTTGGGCTGCAAGCCTGTACTGGATGGGGAGTGGAGTGAACGTACTACATATTCCTTATGCCACCCAGCTAAGAAACCTGGGCGAGATATACACCCGTCCAGTACGCAACCCATCACTGTCTCACATATCCCCCCTCTTCTCCAGACCAGAGGGCTGGTCAACAACTCCAAAGAGACAGTGAACTCTGGACAAGGCATCGGCATTACCCTGTAACCTCCCAGGCCTATGCTCTACCGAGAAATTGAATTCTTGAAGCGAAAGGAACCACCTTGTCACCCTGGCATTCCTTTCCTTGTTCTGCTGCATCCATGCCAGAGGAGCATGGTCTGACTGTAATTTAAATTTCCTGTCCAAGAGGTAATAACGTAGCGAGTCCAGCGCCCATTTGATTGCGAGGCACTCTCACTCCAGAATGGCATAATTTTGTTCAGCCGGTGTCAGTTTCCAACTCAGATACATGACCGGGTGCTCTTCACCCTTCACGACCTGCGACAAAACCGCCCCTAACCCCACATTAGAGGCATCAGTTTGAACAAGAAACTCCTCGCTGAAATTAGGTGTGGCCAGAACTGGGCTTTGACATAAAGCCTTTTTCAAAGACTGAAATGCTTTTTCTGCCTCTGGATTCCATTCTACCATTTTTGACTTCCCACCCTTTGTCAGGTCGGTCAACGGGGCAGCAATGGAGGCATAATTTTGTACAAATCTGCGATAGTACCCAGTGATGCCCAGAAACGCTTTGACCTGTCGTTTTGTGAGGGGTGTAGGCCAGTTCTCAATCGCCTCTACCTTATCGATTTGTGGCTTAATCAGCCCCCTGCCAGGTACTTGGCCTCTTCTAGGCCAATTGCACATTTCTCTGGGTTTATGTTCAGCCCAGCTCCACCTATCGAGTCTAAGACGGCTTGTACCTTAGCGAGGTGGCTCTCCCAATCGGAACTGAAAATTACCACATCATCCAGGTAGGCAGCTGCATAGGCTTGATGCGGGCGCAGGATCAGGTCCATAAGCCTCTGAAAGGTAGCGGGGCTCCATGCAACCCGAATGGCATCACAAGATACTGAAACAAGCCGTCAGGGGTTGCAAAGGCCGTTTTTTCTTTTGCCTCATCAGACAGGGGTATCTGCCAGTACCCTGTTGTCAGATCGAGGGTTGTAATATAACGGGCACACCCTAACCTCTCGATTAGCTCGTCTACCCGTGGCATCGGGTATGCGTCAAACTTTGACACGTCGTTCAACTTTCTAAATTCAATACAAAACCTCCATGTTCCATTAGGTTTTGGGATCAGGACAATCGGGCTACACCACTCGCTTTGGGCCTCCTCAATGACCCCGAGGTCTAGCATCCGTTTGATCTCAGTGGAGACTATCTCTCTACGGGCTTTCGGAATCCTGTACGGCTTCAGCTTGACCTTAGTGCCGGGTTCGGTCTCGATATGGTGTTTCACGAGAGAAGTCCGGCCGGGCAAGTCTGAAAACCTCTGCCGATTTTTCTGCAGAAACTCCCGTACTTCCTGTTTTTGGTGTACTGACAACGTTTCACCAACTATCACAGGAGGTATAGGTGGTTTTAACCCTTTCTCTAATTCACCCGAGGCCAACAATGACTCTCTGTCCCTCCAGGGCTTGATCAGGTTGATATGATAGACCTGGTAGGGCTTCCGTCTTCCTGGCTGGTGTACCTTGTAGGTGACCTTGCTCACTTTCTGTACTATCTTGTAGGGTCCATGCCACTTGGCCAAAAACTTACTTTCCACCGTGGGGATTAGGATCAGGACCCAATCCCGGGGTTGAAGGTCCTAACTTTTGCTGACCGATTATATATTTTGCTTTGAGCTTCTTGGGCTCTCTGCAGGTGATCCTTAACCAATGGCATCACCTTAGCAATTCTATCCTGCATCTGGGCAATATGCTCTATAACACTCTTGTATGGGGTTGCCTCGGTCTCCCATACTTCCTTGGCTATATCTAGCAAGCCCTGCGGGTGCCGACCATATACCAACTCAAAGGGAGAAAAACCCGTAGAGGCTTGAGGCACCTCTCTGACCGAAAACATTAGGTAGGGTAACAGGTAGTCCCAGTCCCGACCATCTTTCTCCACTGCTTTCTATAACATATGTTTTAACGTTTTATTAAAACGTTCAACCAGCCCATCTGTCTGGGGGTGATACACGGATGTTCGAATGTGCGAGATTTTAAGCAACTTACACAGCTCCTTCAACACCTTGGACGTAAAAGGTGTGCCTTGGTCCGTGAGGATCTCTTTAGGGATTCCTGTCCTGGAAAACATATGAAAGAGTTCCCGTGCAATATTTTTGGACGCCATATTTTCTTAAAGGGACAGCCTCGGGGTACCGGGTTGCATAATCAAGTACCACTAGTATGTATTGGTGCCCCCTGGCTGATTTCACTATAGGACCTACCAAGTCCATCACTACTCTTTCAAATGGTTTCTCTATAACCGGAAGCGGGACTAATAGACTGCGGAAGTGGGAAACCAGAGCATTTATCTGACACATGGGGCAGGATTTGCAATAATCCCCCACATCTCAATAAACCACTGGCCAGTAAAACCTCTGGAGGATTCTTTCCTGGGTCTTGTCCATCCCCAGGTGCCCACCAAGCACGTGGTTATGTGACAAACTTAGCACCATACTTCTATAGGGTTTAGGTACCAGGAGCTGACTCACAACCTCTCCATTGATCTTAGTGACCCTATATAGCAGGTCATTGTTCATGGCAAAATGGGGAAATCGTTTATCAGAGCCGGGCTCTTGTGGGATCTCATTCAGAACAGTTATATTTTCCCTGGCATTTTTAAGAGTGGGGTCTCGCAACTGCTCACTACCGAAATTGTCACGGGACACAGGTAGGTCAGGGACATTCTGTTCCAGAGAACCATTATCCTCCTCCCCAACATCACCTGAAATGGAAATTCATCATTATCATTATCATCACTTAAATCCAACAACACATTATCATTGTGTTCCGCCCCTATGGACCGCGCAACCTCAGTAGGAGCTTCATCACACTGTCCGGTAGAACGTTTTTTCCCCAAAGACCCCAAAACAGGGGAAAGTCACGACCCAATATGACT
Organism: Oophaga sylvatica; assembly: GCA_033576555.1. NCBI lineage: Eukaryota > Metazoa > Chordata > Amphibia > Anura > Dendrobatidae > Oophaga > Oophaga sylvatica. Next base: position 4,582 of record JARQOD010004191.1, on the reverse strand, counting down.
GGGTGCATCAGGTTCTTCACTACCCCCACTTCATACGAGATTTCCCCAAGTTTGGTGACGAAGTCCACAGAAGTCACCGGGTAGACTTTGGTATCTCCATGGATGCACACCACGCTCAGGTGTTTATCGGGGATGAAGTCCCTATCAGCCAGGCTGGCATGTACCAGAGTCACTCAACTCCCTGAGTCTAGGAGGGCTCGTACGGGGCAGCCATTTGTAACCACCTGGGACACCTGTGGGCCATTCTCCTCGGTTGGGGTGGCCACGCACACGGTTCCGCGAGGAGAGAGAGAGTACTTCCAGCATCACAGTCCATAGGCTACCCCACTAGTGGACAGTTGGCTGAAATATGACCCCTTTCACGGCATCTCCAACACTGTCTCAGGTCGGTGGTTCAAACGGGGAGACCTTTCTAGGCCTGGGGACTTCCGAGAGGGAAGCATCGGCCCTTGCCTCACACATGTCCCCTCGGGCCTGAACCCGTCTATCAGCAGCCCCCCTGGCCCCAACAGCTGGAACTCTCTTACCGGGAGATGTCGGAGGCCGGGTACTCCGAAATGACGACCGCTCGGACGGCTGGTTGCGGAGGTAGTCTTTGGTGGCGGAGTACCTCTCTATCAGGCTGACCAGATGATTGGCGTCTTTGGGGTCTCCCTGTCTGTGTTATAACCCTCTTGTCAGATTTTGTTTCAGTTTGCTGTCACATGACCTTTTTTCCCTATTTAGTCTGGCTCCGCCCTTCTGGCTTTGCTGGACTTCATTGTATTATCTACTCTTAAGCTAGCCGGGTGCTTAGGTGCCTTACTCTGTCAGTTTTGCTTGATCTTAGGATCTCTTAGTATTTGTTTTCTGTTTTATTTTCCCTGCTACAATTCCTGTTAGGAGGTGTCCACCTTTTCACCCAGTCCCTAGATCTTGTAGGGATTCCTCCCTCGCAACTATAGGTCTTCGTTCAGACTAGCTGAGGACTTTAGCGGGTCTGGTCGCAGGATCAGGTTCCCCGTTACATCGTAGGGATCCAGCTCAGTCCTATTGTAGGGACAGAATTCCCTCCTTTCCTTAGTACTTGTAGCAGATCATAACAGTAAGTCCAGCCCAAAGAAAAAAAAAAAAAAAATCTAAGGAAAGATTTTCTGTTTTCCATCATGGTGTCGGTTCGGGATTTGGCTGAACGCCTGCAGGGTCTCTCTCTGGAGGTAGCTGAAATCCAGCAACACGTGAGTAGTTGTTCTGGAGCACATTTCGTGGAGCCAAAGGTACGTTTGCCTGATTTATTTTTTGGTGAACAACAAGATTTTTTTTCTTTTAAAAATGCTTGCTTGTTGTATTTCCGTTTGAGACCCAGATCCTCTGGTGATGAATCACAGCGCATAGGGTTCATAATGTCACTTTTGCGCAAAGAACCTCAGGATGGGCCTTTTCTCTGCAGCCTAGTGATCCATGCTTTAATCTGTGGATAGTTTTTTTTCTGCTTTGGGGTTGTTATATGACGATCCGGATCGTGTTTCATCAGCTGAGACAGAATTGAGACGTTTGAGACAGGGATCAGGTAATGTGGAAAAATATTGTACTCACTTCCGAAGGTGGTCCACACAGGTGGGCTGGAATGATTCAGCTTTGAAAAGTTTATTTCTTGCAGGGTTAAGTGAAAGGGTTAAAGATTTGCTGATTGCTTATCCTATACCTGGCAACTTGCAAGAGGCTATGCAATTAGCCTATGGGTGGATAGGAGACTGCGTGCAAGGGTTAATGAGAGTAAATCTGCCTTGTCAGCTCCAAGTTTGGAGAAGGAATGTACTGACATTGCAGAGCCGATGGAAATTGGAGCAATGGCACCTCACTCTCGGGAAAAAGAACGCAGATTTGCTCAAGGCTTGTGTTTCTATTGTGGTAAATCTGAGCATTTCATTAAGAACTGTGCGCTTCGAATTAATAAGAGAAAAAAAAAAAATGAGGTCAGTTTCGCCCGTATAGCTTGTTTAAACAATAAAGGTGTCTTTCTTTCTGCTACCACTGCTGGTGAGGAGGAATTAATGGAGTTTCGGGTATTTGTGGATTGTGGTTCAACTCTCAATGTGATTGATGGGAAATTTTTGGAAAAACTAAAATTAAAACCCAAACTTCTGTCTTCTCCTATTAATGTGGTGTCTGTGGATGGCTCTCCCTTGAAAAATGTTACTCACCATATCTGTGAATTTCCTCTTACTATTAATGGTGTTCATCAAGAGAATTTGGATTTGGTAATTTTGAATAATTTGCCCTCACCGGTGATTTTGGGGTTACCCTGGTTAAAATTGCACAATCCGTACTGGATTGGTCTACCAATGAAATTAAGTCCTGGAGTCCCAATTGTTATGACAAGTGTTGTAACGGGCGTATTGCTGCTGTAGTTAAGGGGGAGTTACCTGTACCTATTCAGGATTTTTGGAAAGTTTTTTCTGATAAGGAATCGCAGGTATTGCCTCCTCATAGAGATTATGAATGTGCAATTGAATTTGTCCCTGGAGCGACTCTTCCTAAAAGTCGTTTATTTAATTTGACTATTCCTGAGAGAAAGGCTTTGGAGGACTACATACAGACAAGCTTGGCCGCCGGTCACATTAGGCCTTCCAAATCTCCTGTGGCTGTTGGATTTTTTTTTGTTAAAAAAAAGGACGGCGGTTTACGGCCTTGTCTAGACTTTCGTGAGATTAATAAGATTACTGTACGCAATCCTTACCCACTGCCATTGATTCCTGATTTGTTTAATCAGTTAGTGGGGGCCAAGTGGTTCTCGAAAATTGATCTTCGAGGGGCATGCAATTTGTTGCGCATGAAGGAGGGGAATGAATGGAAGACTGCGTTTAACACTCCACTGGGTCATTTTGAGAATCTGGTTATGCCTTTTGGACTTTCCAGTATCTTATTAATGACATCCTTAGACCTTTGATCGGCAGAAGTGTGGTTGTGTATTTGGATGACATTTTGATTTATTCACCGGATCTGGAGTCTCATTGGAGGAGTGTGCGTGAAGTATTACAGTTACTGAGTGATTCTCTGCACCATGTCATTTTGACACCGGACATCTGTACATCTGGCCTCCTGATAAGCCCATGGGGCGAAACGCGTTGAGGCGCTACTATTGATGGTGGTGGGGTGACCATGAGAAATGATGAGTATCGTTACGCATTTCTTATTAATAACATTTTATAATGGAGTTTCTCAGTGTATCCACATCATGATGAGGGGTGATTAGTATTATACGTACAGGAAGGCAATATATATACCTATTCCCCATTTAGCACCATACCTGTAGGAATGTTATATCTGTACCTATCTCCTATTCGGTAATCGGGCATTGCTAGGGAAGGTATACATCAATTATATCTTGCTGCCTTATACATTATCTTCAAATATTGCTATCCCCTAACACGACACTAAAATCAAGTGTCAATGACCTTCTCATGACGCCGATACGTCTTATTTATTCCAGTCATTATATGCTCTAGTCATTCTTTCAGTGTGTTTATAAGTTCAGACTAGACTTTTGGTCCAATAGCTGACAATTATAGATCGCATCTTAGCTTATATTTGACTGTCTGGTATGCACACACATTTAGATTTCCTATACACTGGAGGAGCTTTGACTAGTGAGTGAACAAGTATGAGACTGTTCACATTCACTTTCATTAAACTGTGGCACAAGAAGGCAGTTTTATCATAACTCCTGTTCATAAAAGGAGGCTGCTGTATACTAGCAGTGTTGTACAGCAGATCTGTGCCAATCTCATTATACTTCCTACCACCCGTGTGTTGTGAACTGTTTTTAATACTTTGGGGACTTAGGGTCACCTTTAATGTTAGCTGGTCTCTGTATTAATGTTAGGGGTCTCCCTACTATCTGGGTAGAGGTATCCCTAAGGTGTAAGGGCCTAACAGGGACCCTAGGGTCAGCCATCGTGGAGCGGGGGCGCCACAACGCTTCCCCCTAGGGTGCCAACCTCCGCTGTTAGGCAGGTGACAGCCCAGACCTACATCAGGGACTCTAGGCTATCCCCATAGCTTTTAAGTTACGAATACACTTTGTTTTTGTTTTTTTATCACGGTTGTTTTTGGGTGCTACCCATTGAGGTATTTTATCAATAAAGGATTGCCTATAGGGCATGATTCTATGATTTTGGTTTTGAAGCCCTTCTGTACCTATTATATATTTTCAGTTACTGAGTGATAATTCACTTTTTGCCAAACTAGAAAAATGTGAGTTCGCTGTACAGAGACTTAGTTTTTTGGGCTACATTGTCTCCAGTGAAGGTTTTGAGATGGACCGGTGAAAGTGCAAGCTGTGCAGGATTGGCCTAGACCTATTGGTGTGAAATCAATACAGAGGTTTTTGGGGTTCGCCAATTATTATAGAAAATTCATAAAAGATTTTTCTGTGATTGCCAAACCTCTGACCGATCTCACCAGGAAAGGTGCTGATGCGGTTCAGTGGACTACTGAGGCCATTGAGGCTTTTGTGTTGCTAAAGGAGAGGTTCAGCTCTGCTCCCATCCTTACGCAGCCTGATGTGACTAAACCATTTTGGTGGAGGTTGATGCTTCTT
>JARQOD010004190.1:0-57197 GCA_033576555.1 Oophaga sylvatica | reverse complement strand
GCGGATGTGCGTGAAAAAAACACTGCAGAAAGGAAGGGGAAAGTGTGGGGCAAGAAGGATGTGGAGGGGGAGACTTCTGTATGCAGAGAATATGTGCGTGTCTGTCTGCCGGGGTCTGTGTGCGTCTGTGTGCATTGGGTGTGGGGTGTGTGTGCGGGTGTGTATGTGTCTGTATTTGTGTATGTGTGTGTGGGTGGTCTGTGTGTAGGCGGGCATCGTCCGATCGGACTACTAGTCACATCTGGTATGTCTACTGTTACATAGAACAATCACACCGATGATGGGGATAGTAGTCCCATCATCTGGTACTGCGTTGAATAGTAAAAAAAGACATTTACATATACACATACGCACACATACTCACCAAACAGCTAATCCCCGGGATGCCCTCGATTGCCTGCAAAAAAATAAACTAATAAACTAACACAAAATGCTCCCTGTTCTGATGTAATCCATTTAATAACAAGTGTCCACGATGATCTCCCGTGTAGAGGGGTTTCACATCGGTCACATTCACCGCCCCATTCCCCCTCATCACGACTCATACACATCGCCCTCTACTTCCCTCTGCCATGTACAGCTCCCCTTTGCACTTCTCACCTCCTGAAAAACCTAGCCCATCTTGCCCAAACACATCACAGAAAAAACCTACTTACAATTCCAACAACTACTTGCTCTTTATCTTCCTACTCCTACTGATTTCAGGGGACATCTCCCCCAACCCTGGTCCATCATCGTCCAACCTCAATCCCTACCCTACCTCATATCAAAACCATAATAATCTTATTAATTTTACTTGCACTCCCTCATCTCCTTCTTTTAATTGTGCCCCCTGGAATCCACGGTCTGTATGTAACAAGCTTCCCTTCCTGCACAACTACTTTCCGAACAACTCTCTTAATCTGTTGGCCCTTACTGAAACTTGGATTCAGCATTCTGACACTGTCTCCCCTGCTGCCATTTCCTATGGTGGCTTACAGTTCTCCCGTTCCCCGAGACCCACAAACAGACATGGTGGTGGACTTGGCATACTCCTGTCCCCACAATGCACTTTCCAGGTCATACCCCCAATTCCATCACTTCATTCCCTTCTTTTGATGTCCACACCATCAGGCTCTTCGGTCCCCTCTCCCTCAGAGTAGCGGTCATATATCGGCCCCCAGGCTCGCCCACCCAGTTCCTTGACCACTTCTCAGCCTGGCTGCCGCACTTCATGTCCTCAGAACTACCAACCCTTATCCTTGGAGACTTCAACATCCCCATTAACAGCCCTACTTCCACATCTGCATCTCAGCTTCTATCACTAACCACTTCTCTAGGCCTCTCACAGCTTTCAACCTCTGAGACACACAAGGACGGTAACACCCTTGACCTGGTCTTTGTCTGGCTCTGTTCAATCTCCCAACCAAAATAACTCACTGCTTCCACTCTCTGACCACAACATTCTCTCCTTCACGCTCACAAATCCTCGACTACCCCAGCGCACTCCTACCTACCACACATTCAGAAATCTACAAGCCATTAACCCTCAGACACTTTCAGACTCCCTACACTCATCACTGTCCCCAATCTCCTCTTTTTCTTGTCCTGATCTGGCTGTTCATCACTACAATGACACTCTTAGAAGCACCCTTGACCAAGTAGCGCCGCTCACCCTCAGAACTTCCAAAGACACAGTAAAACAGCCCTGGCTCACATCGCAAACTCAACTTCTCCAGCGATGCTTTAGGAGTGCTGAACGCCTATGGAGAAAAACCTGCGCACCAGAAGACTTCATCCACTTTAAATTCATGTTAAGAACTTATAACGCTGACCTTCACCTCACCAAATAGACCTACTTCATCACCCTGATCTCCTCACTAGCCAACAACCCCAAGAAACTTTTTGACACTTTCACTCCCTTCTCAGGCCAAAAGCACAAGCCCCTGTCACAGACATTTGTGCTGATGACCTGGCCTCCCACTTTATAGAAAAAATAGATAATATCCGTCAGGAAATCTGCTCTCAACCACCAAGTGCTGTGACTTCCATCCCTCCCTGCATTTCCCCTGGCTCACTTTCCACATTTGATCCCATCACAGAAGAAGAAGTCTCCAGACTCCTCTCTTCCTCTCGTCCGACTACATGCACTACCGACCCCATCCCCTCACATCTCCTCCAGTCTCTCTCTCCAGTTGTCACAACTCACCTAACTACAATCTTTAATCTCTCACTCTCCTCTGGCATTTTTCCATCCTCCTTCAAACAGTCCATCATTACTCCATTACTAAAGAAACCCGCTCTCGACCCTTCCTGCACAAACAGCTACAGACCAGTCTACAATCTCCCTTTCATCTCTAAACTTTTGGAGCACCTAGTCTACTCCCTCCTTACCCGTTACCTCTCCACTCACTCCTTCCTAGACCCTTCACAGTCCGGCTTCCGCCCCCTACATTCGACTGAAACTGCACTCATCAAAGTGATCAAAGACCTTCTGACAGCAAAACGTAACGGTGACCACTCTCTGCTCATTCTTCTTGACCTTTCTACAACTTTCGACATGGTTGACCACCGTCTACTACTCTCTAGGCTCCAGTCACTAGGCATTAAGGACACTGCTCTCCCTGGTTCTCTTCCTATCTTTCTGATCGCTCCTTCAGTGTTTCGTTCTCTGGCTCAACGTCATCTCCTTTTCCTCTCGCTGTCGGGTACCTCAGGGCTCAGTCCTTGGCCCCCTTCTCTTCTCTCTCTACACGGCCCCAATTGGACAGACCATCAGCAGATTTGGCTTTCAGTACCATCTTTATGCTGATGACACACAACTATAAACGTCATCTCCCGACCTTACCCCGCTGTACTACAGAACGCCACCAACTGTCTGTCCGCAGTCTCCAACATCATGTCCGCTCTCTATCTGAAACTCAACCTCTCCAAAGCTGAACTTCTTCTGCTCTTGCCGTCTACTAACCTCCCTAAATTTGACATTTCCCTCTCTGTGGGCAGCACCATAATAACACCCTGTCAGCAGGCTCGCTGTCTGGGTGTTATGTTTGACACCAATCTCTCCTTCACCTCCCACATACAATCTCTTGCCCGCTCTTGCCGCCTACACCTAAAGAACATCTCTAGAATCGGCCCTTTTCTCACCATGGAAAAAACAAAAACCCTCACTGTAGCATTGATCCACTCCCGCCTGGACTACTGCAACGCTCTATTAATTGCCTCCCCGCTACTCAACTATCCCCTCTCCAGTCCATACTGAATGCAGCAGCCAGGGTCATCCATCTGGCTAATCGGTACTCGGACGCGTCCGCTCTTCGCCAGTCCTTACATTGGCTGCCCATTCAATATAGGATCCAATTCAAAGTACTTGTTCTCACCCACAAAGCTCTCCACAGTGCAGCACCCCCCTACATCTCCTCCCTCATTTCTATCCATCGGCCTAACCGACTGCTGCGCTCTGTAAATGACTTTCGACTAACCTCTGCACCAATCCGTACCTCCCACTCCCGACTCCAATACTTCTCACGCGCTGCGCCAATCCTCTGGAATGCTCTACCTCAAGAAATTAGGACTATTCACAATTTGCATGGTTTCAGGCACTCGCTCAAAACACATTTGTTCAGGGCGGCCTATCACGTTCACTAATCAAAGTCATTCTATGTGTAAGTGTGTGTGTGTGTAGCCCATTCACTATCTCCATCCATCCTTCCCACACTCCCTCAAGATGGCTGGACCATCATTGTAAATACACCATTGTAAATACACACCTGTACTTTGTATCTCCCCCACCTCATTGTAGATTGTAAGCTCTCAGGAGCAGGGTCGTCTTATTTTGCTTTAATTATTGTATTGTTAACGTTGTTACTTATGACTTGTGTTTTGAAACTGTTAAACTGTAAAGCGCTGAGGAATATGTTGGCGCTATATAAATAAAGATTATTATTATTATTATATTTGAACATGGTATGTGATGATATTATGGTCTTCAATGGAGTATGTAAAAGAAGAGGTTGGACAAAGAAATAACATCACAGTTCTTTTTTTTTTTTTAAATAATATATCTTTATTTAGCTTACAAAAGTGCATACAAATCCGCATGAAAATCTGCATCAAAGCGATGCGGATTTTTAGCTGCGTTTTCTGCCAAGAGAGGAAGAATCTGTGCAGAAAATTCCACAGGCAAATCCGCAACGTGTGCACATACCCTAATATACAGTATTTAAGGATTCGGAGTCGGTCCATTTTATACCGACTCCATCAAAATGGACTCTGACTATACAACTGCACAGCCCTGCTGCTAATAGCAAGATATGTATGGAATGATCTATTAGTGATTGTTCTGTCCCCATCATGGGATAGCAGGCACCAAACTCCCCCGCCTCTCATCACCTTCCCCACTTACCAAATAAATGACACAAAACACATGGTGTGAAGATAAAAGGCCGCTGTACTTATTAATGGTTACGCAAAAATTAAATATATTGAACCTATAAATAATGTTTACTCAAATATTAAATATATTAAACCAATAAATAACAATAAAATTCATTACTCCATAGATAATAAAACCATCCAGTGTCCACCCAGCAAGCTGGGCGAGCACCATCTAATAAATACCACGACGACATTAACTTAGGGAGGGCGGGCGGGCAGGTGTAATTAAAATCCCGGCTGCTGTAACTCTTCTGACAGGAATGCAGGGCTTAAGAAAGCTCTTCTACTTGGCGCCGAAATCTGTTAACCAATCAGACTCCTGTTGCTCATTTCTGCCTGTCACCTGAGGACTAAAAGAACCAATCCACTAAAAGGTAAGTACCATTAACCATAACAAATCAAGGAGGGGGGAGATAGGAATAGAGCCTAAACATTGAGAGAAATATGGGGACATACCAAAACTGAACTCTAATCCAGTTAGCCAATAGTAAAAATGGGGGAGCTGGTGCCACAATCTCATGAAGCCCCCACGCTCTTTGCTCCAAAGGGGGGCTTGTACATTCTTCCTCAGCTGATGTAAAGAGGCTGGAAAAAAAGTGCCAAATGACATCAATATTGTCGATCGCGCTCATTGAACGGCCTGAACTCAGTGCATGTAAATACAACCGAAATATCTGAGTGTGATGTGTAATATGTGAACTTTTAGAGCCTCATTTTAAACTTTTGACCAAGGACCCCACTTTGTCTAAAACCGGCCCTGGTTGCAGAAATGGCACCTTCAATGAAATATAGTTCCCTTACACCAGCAACATCATGCAGCCCCACATAAGGACACTGCAGTCACCATGTTTCACTGAAAGCACCATGCATTTTTCCAAATTTATTTTTGTAACCACTTTATGACCCAGCCTATTTTGACCTTAAAGACCTTGCCATTTTTTTCAATTCTGACCGCTTCAACGGATCTTAGCGATTCTGAGATTGTTTTTTCGTGACATATTGGGCTTCATGTTAGTGGTAAATTTAGGTCGATAATTGTTGCGTTTATTTGTGAAAAAACAGAAATTTGGCGAAAATTCTGAAAATTTAGCAATTTTCAAATTTTTTATTTTTATTCTGTTAAACCAGAGAGTTATGTGACACAAAATAGCTAATAAATAACATTTCCCACATGTCTACTTTATATCAACAAAATTTTGGAAACAAAATTTTTCTTTTAGGAAGTTATAAGGGTAAAAAGTTGATCAGCGATTTCTCATTTTTACAGCAAAATTTACAAAAACATTTTTTTAGGACCACCTCACATTTGAAGTCACTTTGAGGGGTCTATATGGCAGAAAATACCCAAAATTGACACCATTCTAAAAACTGCACTCCTCAAGCTACTCAAAACTACATTCAAGAAGTTTATTAACCCTTCAGGTGCTTCACAGCAACTAAAGCAACGTGGAAGGAAAAAATGGACATTTTAATTTTTCCAACAAAACTTTTCTTTTATTATCAATATTTTCATTTTCACATGAGCAGCAGGATAAAATGGATCCTAAAATTTGTTGGGCAATTTCTCCTGAGTACACAGATACCACATATGTGGTCATAAACCACTGTTTGGGCGCACGGCAGGGCTCAGAAGGGAAGGAGCACCATTTGACTTTTTGAATGGAAAATATGCTGGAATATTTAGCGGTTGCCATGTCGCGTTTGGAGAGCCCCTGTGTGCCTAAACATTGGCGCTCCCCCACAAGTGACCCCATTTTGGAAACTAGACCCCCTAAGGAACTTATCTAGATGCATATTGAGCACTTTGAACCCCCAGGTGCTTCACAAATTGATCCGTAAAAAAAAAGTACTTTTTTTTTTTCACAAAAATTTTCTTTTAGCCTTGGTTTTTCATTTTCACATTGGCAACAGGATAAAATGGATCATAAAATTTGTTAGCAATTTTTCCTGAGTACACTGATACCTCATATGTGGTCATAAACCACTGTTTGGGCGCACGGCAGGGCCCGGAAGGGAAGGAGCACCATTTGACTTTTTGAATGGAAAATTAGCTCCAATCGTTAGCGGACACCATGTCGCGTTTGGAGAGTCCCTGTGTGCCTAAACATTGGAGCACCCCCACAAGTGACCACATTTTGGAAACTAGACCCCCCAAGAAACTTATGTAGATGTGTGGTGAGCACTTTGAACCCTCAAGTGCTTCACAGAAGTTTATAACTCAGAGCAGTGAAAATAAAAAATCATTTTTTCCCCCAAAAAAGAATTTTTAGCCCGCAATTTATTCATTTCACGAGGGTAACAGGAGACATTGGACCCCAAAAGTTGTTGCCCAGTTTGTCCTGAGTATGCTGATACCCCATATGTGGGGGGAACCAATGTTTGGGCACACATCGAGGCCTGGAAGGGAAGTAGTGATGTTTTGAAATGCAGACTTTGATGGAATGGTCTGAGGGCGTCATGTTACATTTGCTGAGCCCCTGATGTGCCTAAACAGTAGAAACCTCCACAAGTGACCCCATTTTGGAAACTAGACCCCCCAAGGAACTTATCTAGATGTGTGGTGAGCACTTTGAAACCCCAAGTGCTTCACAGAAGTTTATAACACAGAGCAGTGAAAATAAAAAATCATTTTTTTTCTTCAAAAAATGATTTTTTAGCCCGTAATTTTTTATTTTCACAAGGATGACAGGAGAAATTGGACCCTAAAAGTTGTTGTCCAGTTTGTCCTGAGTACGATGGTACCTCATATGTGGGGGGAACCACTGTTTGGGCATACATCGGGGCTTGGAAGGGAAGTAGTGACGTTTTGAAATGCAGACTTTGATGGAATGGTCTGAGGGGGTCATGTTACGTTTACAGAGCCTCTGATATGTCTAAACAGTAGAAACCCCCCACAAGTGACCCTATTTTGGAAACTAGACCCCCCAATGAACTTATCTAGGTGTGTGGTGAGCACTTTGAAACCCCAAGTGCTTCACAGAAGTTTATAACGCAGAGCAGTGAAAATAAAAAATCATTTCTTTACTCAAAAAATGATTTTTTTAGCCCGCAATTTTTTATTTTCACAAGGGTAACAGGAGAAATTGGACCACAAAAGTTGTTGTCCAGTTTGTCTGGAGTACGCCGGTACCCCATAAGTGGGGGGGGTAACCACTGTTTGGGTAAACGTTAGGGCTTGGAAGGGAAGTAGTGACATTTTGAAATGCAGACTTTGATGGAATGGTCTGTGGGCGTCATGTTACATTTGCAGAGCCCCTGATGTGCATAAACAGTAGAAACGCCCACAAGTGACCCCATTTTGGAAACTAGACCCCCCCAAGGAATTTATCTAGATGTGTGGTGAGCACTTTGAACCCCAAAGTGCTTCACAGAAGTTTATAACACAGAGCCGTGAAAATAAAAAAATCATTTTTTTCTACAAAATTAATTTTTTAGCCCCCAAATTTTTATTTTCCCAAGGGTAACAGGAGAAATTAGACCCCCAAAGTTGTTGTGCAATTTTTCCTGAGTACGCTCATACCACATATGTAGTAGTAAATCACTGTTTGGGCACATTTCAGGGCTTGGAAGGGAGGGATCACCGTTTGACTTTTTGAACGCAAAATTGGTTGGAATCAATGGTGGCACCATGTTGCGTTTGGAGACCCCTGATGTGCCTAAACTGTGGAAACTCCTCAATTCTAACTCTAACCCTAACCTCAACACACCCCTAACCACAACCCTTACCCCAACACACACCTAACCCTAATCCCAACCCTAACCATAACCCTAACCCCAACACATCCTAACCCTAATCCCAACCCTAACTATAACCCTAACCACAAGCCTAACACTAATCCCAACCATAACCCCAACACACCCCTAACCCTAATCTTCACCCTAATTCCAACCCTAACCCTAATTCCATCCCTAACTCTAATTCCAACCCTAACCCCAATTCCAACACTAACCCTAATACCAACTCTAACCCTAATTTCAACCCTAATCCTAACCCTAATCCTAACACTAATTCTAACCCTAACCCTAACCCTAATGGAAAAATAAAAATATTTTCTTTATTTTATTACTGTTCCCTACCTTTGTGGGTGATAAAGGGGGGTTATTTACTATTTTTTTTACTTTGATCACTGTGATAGGGTCTATCACAGTGATCAAAATGTACCTGCAAAGAAAGAATGAATCTGCCGGCCGGAAGATGACGGCGCCCATCAACCGGGCACTAGGAACATCGGGAGGGACACCGGGACTCCCGAGGTACCAGGGGGGATCAGAAGGTGGGGGGAGGATCGGAAGGAGGGCTGGAGCAGAAGGAAGAGGGAGGAGCAGATGCTGACGGCGGCGGCAGATTGCCGTCGTCAGTCGGTGGCGGGGGCAGATCGCCCCGTCAGTCGTGTGGGGGGTCAGATTAGTTTCTCCAGCCATGGCCGATGCTATTTCAGCATCGGCCATGGCTGGATTATAATATTTCACCAAGTTTCGTTGGTGAAATATTACAATCGATCTGATTGGCTGTTTCACTTTCAACAGCCAATCAGAGCGATCGTAGCCACAGGGGGCAAAGCCACCCCCCCTGGGGTGAAGCACAAAGCCTCCTGTGACTGCGGGTCGGGTGATCTTTCAGTGACCCCGGTCACCCGACCCGCAGGAATGTGATTTATGAAGCCTACGTAGGCGTCATGGATCGTATTGGCACAGGTTTTCATGACGCCTATGTAGGCGTCATAGGTCAGGAAGGAGTTAAAACAAGGTGGTGGCAGTGACCTTATGTTCGGCTGCATGAGTGCTACTGGTGTTGAAAGCTATATTTTATTGATGGTATAATAAATTCACAAATGTACTGATCTTTATTGAAATAATGGATGCTACCATCACTCGGAGCCCTTGGTAGACATATACTTTTCCAACATCTCAATTGTCCAAAACACACATCTAAGGTCACTGATGCATTTCTGAAGAGGAACAGTGTGAAAGTGATTCTGTGCCCAAGTATATCTCCTGATCTGAACCCAATTAAACACCTATGGGGAATTCTGAAGAGACAAGTCTAGCATCCATCACTCTCCATCTACCATCTAGGCACTAAAAGATGTCATTCTTGAAGAATGGAAAAAGAAAAATGTTGCAATATGTCAGCAACTAACTCATTCCATGCCTAGAAGACTTGGTCCTGCCCTTCAAAATCATGGTGGTCACTCTAAATACAAGAAGTAGTTATTTAAACGTGGGGTGTATTTATTTTTGTATAAACTAATCTGAGTAAAATTGGGAGTACTCATTTATGATGAACACTATATATATAACACAACATCAGTGCAATGTGGCTGCAAGATCTGAGAATGAAAGACAGAAACCACCTAGACCAAGAACAAATCACCATTATAGAAGCAGACATCCAATAGTGTGTCAAGAACATGAAGAGCTGGACAGCACCTGGCCCAGACATAGTCCACACCTACTGGCTAAAAAATTAACAGCGGTACATGAACGCATGGCAAAGCAGATGAACCAACTGCTAGAAGCAGGCCACCACCCAGCTTGGCTAACAAAAGGAAGAACAGTGCTGATAATGAAGGATCCTTACAAAGGAACAGTTCCATCCAACTACGGCCCAATAACCTGCATTGCAACAACATGGAAACTCCTGTCAGGCATCATAGCCACCAAGCTACAGAACCATATGTGTTGTGAATGTGCTAGAAATAAATTCTGAGCAGAAGCTCCCTCTGGTGGTTACAAACAGTACTGAACTATCCAATGAAGATTGTGAAGATTGGCAATCAGGTGTTACTGACTGGTCTTATATAAGGGAGGTTCCCTCCCATCAGGTTTGCCGGTGATCAATTGTTCTGGTCTCATCTTTGATTCCTGTTCACTTTGTAGCTTGCTGTTTCGTGCCTGCATCTTCTGCTAACAGATAAGACATTTTCTTCTTTTAGTTTTTTGTGCTTGCTTTTTGCATTTTGTCCTGCACTTCTGTGGGGGTCTGCCGGGTCCCCTCCGGGGGCTTGTGCTCCTCTCAGTTTAGTTCAGCCACTGTTGTTTGTTCATTTGCCTTTTCCAGTTTTTTCAGTGGCTGCTGTTTAGTTTTGTTACTAGGGTTGAGCGATACTTTCCGATATCAAGAAGTATCGGATCGGAATGGGTATCGCCGATACCCCAAAAGTATCGGCGATACCCGATTCCGATAACGGAAATCCAATGCAAGTCTATGGGACAGAAATATCGTAACTAAAAAAACCTCTTTCTTTCCTTGTAAACACTAAATATACACACATAGAATACATATATATATATATATATATACATGTCATTGTGACATATATATATATACATATATTTATAGTTTACTAGCTGTAGTACCCGGCTTCGCCCGGGTTAATTAATAACTGCTGTTAGCTGTAACAAAATAGACTATGTTAACAAAAATTTATTCTGCACAAAAAAATCACACACCAAATAGACAAATTATTAAAAAGCAAAAACTAAAGTAACAGAACCATTTCACAACAGATATTCAACAGCATAGATATTCCACACAGATTAATTAAATAGCCCAAGTGATGTGAAGTCATTTATCTTCTACTCCTTATTCGAGAGCCTTTTGATAAACGTCATTCTTAGTTTTTCCTTCAGGTGCAAAGACGAACAGATTTTTGGCATTTCCAACTCTTGAACAGGCCACATAAAGTTGACCATGCGAAAAGCATGGAGATTGTAAATCGATTCCAACTACTTTCAAGGACTGTCCTTGAGCCTTGTTGATGGACATAGCAAATGCCAGTCGAACAGGAAACTGGAGGCGTTTAAAATCAAAAGGCAAATCAGATGGAATGAGAGGAATTGTTGGAATGAAAACGTCTTCTCCTTTGGCACATCCTATCAAAATGTTTGCTTCAATTACATGTTGAAACAGGTTCTTAATCAAGAGTCTTGTGCCATTACACAGCTTTGGTGGATCCAAATTTCTCAGTAGCAGAATAGGTGCGCCAGGTTTTAGAAAGAGGTTGTGAGCTGAAAGTCTTGATTCCCTCTCCTCAGAAAGTTCATTGGCCCTTGAGGAAGCAGCTTCTGTTCTCTTGTGTGCAAGTCTTGATTCCCTCTCCTCAGAAAGTTCATTGGCCCTTGAGGAAGCAGCTTCTGTTCTCTTGTGTGCAAGTCTTGATTCCCTCTCCTTAGAAAGTTCATTGGCCTTTGAGGAAGCAGCTCTTGTTTTCATGTCTGAAAGTCTTATTTCTCTATCTTCAGAAAGTTTGTTGGCCCTTGAGGAAGCAGCTACTGTTCTTATGTGTAACAGTCTTGCTTGTCTTTCTTTATATTGTTCATTGGCCCGTAATGCAGCTTTTCTCTTTGCATCAAATGACCTTTGTGCAATAGAAATCCTTTTCTTATGAGGCATAATTGCTGGAAAAGTAGTCTGTAATTGGAAGTATATATAGTAGTAGTTAGGGTATTAGATCAAATATACAACAACATAGTGCGAAAAATGTACTTAACTGTGCCCTCATCAGGATAGCAACATAGAAGGACAAAGCTGTGGCTGCTACTAATATATATCCTCCCACATACAGGTGATGTGACTTACATCAGTCATTACACCAACATTGGCCAAGCATAGTAACTGAAATCCTATTACCTCACACAAGCTTTCTTATACTGACAATGTCCTCTGTTGCCTATAGTAACCAAACAGAGCTCATATTAATGTCCTGTCGCAAAATAGAAGCTGAGCTGTGATTGTTTGCTATAGGCAGCCTGATAATTCTCCAGCCAACAGAAAGCATTCCCCTCTGGCAGTATATATTACCTCACACATACAAATAATATACAGCTCATGTGACTGACATGTGGCTTATTTCCCTATATGGTCATATTAATGTCCTGTCGCAAAATAGAAGCTGAGCTGTGATTGGTTGCTATAGGCAGCCTGATAAATCCCCAGCCAACAGAAAGCATTCCCCTCTGGCAGTATATATTACCTCACACATACAAATAATATACAGCTCATGTGACTGACATGTGGCTTATTTCCCTATATGCTCATATTAATGACCTGTCGCAAAATAGAAGCTGAGCTGTGATTGGTTGCTATAGGCAGCCTGATAATTCTCCAGCCAACAGAAAACATTCCCCTCTGGCAGTATATATTACCTCACACATACAAATAATATACAGCTCATGTGACTGACATCTGTCTTATTTCCCTATATGGCAAATTTATAACAAATTGGTCTTGTAGTTTGGCTGGTTATTAATCAGATATTTATTTTTAAAAGATAAAAATACCAGACGTGTGTGTGTTTTTAATGCGCGCAATTTTGAACACGTGGGGTTAAAATGTCGACTCAAAACACAGCCTATGATGCTCCCGGGGTCGAGACGTGCGGGTGTGCAAAATTTCATGCCCGTAAATGCAGATTCCTATGCCGGACATAGACACAAGTATTCAGCTTTCTCCCCATTATGTAGATAGGGCCAAAATAGTTTGGCGATTTGGAACGTGCGGGGGTTAAAATTTCCATTCAACACATAGCCCATGATGCTCCTGGGGTTGAGATGTGCGGGCATGCAAAATTTCATGCCCGTAAGTACAACGGTGCAGATTCCTATCCCGGGCCAAAATTATTTGCCGATTTGGAATGTGCGGGGTTAAAATTTCGACTCAAAACCTAGCCTATGACGCTCCCGGGGTCGAGACGTGCGGGTGTGCAAAATTTCATGCCCGTAAATGCAGATTCCTATGCCGGACATACACACAAGCATTCAGCTTTCTCCCCATTATGTAGATAGGGCCAAAATTGTTTGGCGATTTGGAACGCGCGGGGTTAAAATTTCGATTCAAAACATAGCCTAGGACGCTTTCGGGTCGAGACGTGCGGGCGTGCAAAATTTCATGCCCGTAAGTGCGACAGTGCGGATTCCAATCCCGGACAAACATACCCACATACATACACACATACATACATTCAGCTTTATATATTAGATACACTTCTACATAGTAAAATAACCTCTGATTCAATTGCCGAATAAAGCCGGCTTTTGTGAAAAAACAGAAGCACCCGACATGAAATGACACTTGGTTTACATAGACTTAACTATGTCTTTTCATGTAGTTTGATATCTGATTTGCATAAACAATTACATGAGTGTATGTGTGCAAAATTTCACACCTGTAGGGGTTAATTAAAGGTGTAAATTCGTTGTAAAAAAAACGAACTTTTTTGCTACGAATTTACACCTTTAATTAACCCCTACACTTGTGAAATTTTGCACACATACACTCATGTAATTGTTAGTGAAAACAATAGATCAAACAACTTGAAATGACATGGTTAACTCTATGTAAACCATGTTTCATTTCATGTCGGGTTCTGCATTTTCACAAAAGCCGGCAATTGAATTAGTGGCTATTATACTATGTAGAAGTGTATGAACTATAAATATAAATATATATATATATATATATATATATATATATATGTGTCACAAATTCAATGACATGTATATATATATATACATATGAGGTGTAAAATTGTTGAAAAAAAATGCGTGGGCTCCCGCCCTTTTCTCTCAACCAGACAGACAAAGTCAGCGAGTGGGGGCAGATAATAATAGCCCAGAGAGGGACCATTATTTTTGCCCCCCCCCTGGCTACTAACATCTGCCCCCAGACACCCCAGAAAAGACAAATCTATAATTAGATTCGCCCTTTCTGGCACTTTGCCCATCTATTCCCATTGCCCTGTAGCGGTGGCGAATGGGTTAATATGGGGTTAAAGCCACCTTGCTATTGAAAGGTGACCTTAAGCCAGGTTAATAATTGAGAGCTGTCAATTAGACAACTATCAATTATTAATCCTATTGCATGAAATAAAACACACACACTTTAATTAAAAATCATTTTAATGAAATAAAGACACATGTTTTTGACCATCTTTTATTTTACTGCAAAAACCATTTCCTGTAATAAAAATAAAATAAAAAAGCAAAATTATTCTTACCTATCCCATGCACAGTCAGGTCCCACGGTGTAATCCTGCAGAAAGGGTTAATGTTTACTGCAGGGACCGCAGCTAATGCTGCAGCCTCACAGTAAACCCCCAAATGAATGAGCTCCTCTCCTGACTGACAGGAGAGGAAGTGGAAAGCTTAATTGATTGCTTTCCACTTTCACTTCAGGTCAGCCAGGGACACCATCAGTGACGTCAGAGGGAACTGGTTAACAAAAATAGGGGTTCCCTTCGAAAAAAAATGGCGTGGGGTCCCCCCTATTTTTGTTAACCAGCCTGATGAAGCAGACTGCTGAGGCATGGTATTTAAGGCTGTTAAGGAGCCAATATCCATGGACCTTGCCAGCAGCGTCGGACTGGAGTACCTTGGGCCCACCAGAGAAAAATTATCTTGGGGCCCACCATCATACTTCCCAACCTTTGAAGAAGGGAAAGAGGGACAAAGGCTGTGGCATGCTGTGCCTGCTGCAGCAAATTTTAGGCCATGCCACGTTGCACCACAGACTGTCCAGGAGTTGGTGGATGCTTTAGTCCAGGTGTGGGAGGAAATCCCTCAGGAGACCATCCGTCGCGCTCATCAGGAGCATGCCCAGAAGTTGTAGGGAGGTCATACAGCATACCTCCCAAATTTTGAAGACAGGAAAGAGGGTTAAAGGCTGCGGCGCGCTATGCGCGCCGCTGCAAATTTTAGGCCACGCCCCGACCACACCCATTTCACAACTAATCACACCCATATCCTCACCCCAAGCGTACCCATTTAGCACTGCTGATCACACTGACTGGTAATGAGGGCACAGTGGCTGGTAATGAGGAAAAGAAAGAAAGAGCAGCGAGAGAGAAAGAACAAACAGAGAAAGAAAGAGAGGAAAGAAAGAAAAGAGAGAAAGAAAGAACAGAGAGAAAAAAGAACAGAGAGCGAGAAAGAAAGAACAGAGAGCGAGAAAGACTAGAGAGAGAAAGAAAGACTAGAGAGAGCCAGAGGCGTAGCTAGGGTTTTGGTTTAGTGGGGGCGAAACTTCTGAGTGGGCCCCTAATCAGAGAACCTCAGCAAATGACCGCGCTGTTGCCAAAAATAATCTATATATAAAAAGACCAATATTGATATTACCGCCATATGGTCTGTGGTAAATAATACCAGTCCTACAGAACATATAATAGATTACAGCACAGGTACAGATTATGACTTACCGCTGATGTTCTTTCTAATGGAATTGTTCACTTTTCATGTCTTTTCCATCTGGCCCAGACCGACATGACGATTTCTCCAGCCAGGACTCGACTGCAGAGATTACAACAAAGACACATTTCACTTCTCATATTTTTAGCACTGTCACGGTCACCAATTGGACTATTCTCAACCTGCACAAACTCCTCATCCTGCTGATACCCCAATACTGAGCCGCTGCTGCCATATGTGTCCCTATTTCTGCACCTGATACCCCAATACTGAGCCGCTGCTGCCGTATGTGTCCCTATTACTGCACCTGATACCCCAATACTGAGCTGCTGCTGCCGTATGTGTCCCTATTACTGCACCTGATACCCCAATACTGAGCCGCTGCTGCCGTATGTGTCCCTATTACTGCACCTGCTGTGTGGTTCTGTGTGACCTCTAAATTCTAAAGCACCCCTCTAGAATATAGTAATGCCGGGTGCAAGTGCCCTAGAAAACAGTGCCCACATTTTGTCCCCTAGACTGTAATAATGCCCTGTGTGCCCCTTTGACAGTCACAGTAACCCGAGTTCCCCTATAACAATAAGTGTCCACTTACATTTAATAATGTCCCAAGTCTCTCCCCTGTACATCTCCCCTATACACAGAATAATGCCCCTCACTGGATATATACTGACCCCATAATGTCCCCAAAATATTTAATGGGTCCAACACTGTATGATGGCCCCTAGATAGCATCCATACAGCATAATACACCAGATAGTCCTCAATATAGTATAATGCACCCCCATAGGCAGCCTCTATATTATAATAAACCCCCAGAGGCAGAGTCTATAATATAATGCACCACCATAGGCAGCCGCTATATTATAATGCACCCCCATAGGCAGCCTCTGTAGTATAATGCATCCCCATAGGGAGTCTCTGTAGTATAATGCACCCCAATATGGAGCCTCTGTAGTATAATGCAGCCCCCATATACAGCCTCTGTAGTATAATGCACCCCCATATACAGCCTCTGTAGTATAATGCACCCCCATTAAAAAAACAAAAAAACAATACTCACCTCCCGGCTCCTGTGCTGCTCACTGTTCTCCCTCTCAGCGTCTGACAGCGGGCGCCAGCAGGTGACGTCATCGCGCCCGCTGTCAGACGCTGAGAGGGGGATTATGGGAGAGAAGGAGCGCTCGCTCCTTCTCTCTCTATGCGGTCAGCTGTATCGGCTGGATGCCGATACAGCTGACCCACCGATGATGGGTGGGGGGCCCACTACTGGCACCGGGCGCCCCCACCGCCTGTTCAGGCCCCATAGCTTCCGGGTGGCAGAGCAGGGAGAGTGATTCTCCCTGCTCTGCCGCAGAATGTAACTGTATCGGCGTTACTGTAGCGTAGCTCCGGGTGGGCCCCCTCAGAGCGCGGGGCCCGGGGCCACTGCCCCCCCTGCCCCGCGACCTATCCTTTCAAATCAGGGCCCACCACGCAGGAGCTGGGGCCCACCGGAGGTTTCTCCGGTGTCCCGGTGGCTCAGTCCGACCCTGCTTGCCAGCCTGATAATACCAGGCTACAGCAGTCTGCTTATCTTGGCTGGTTAACAAAATAGGGGATCCCCTCAAAAAAAATTGGCGTGGGGTCCCCCCTATTTTTGTTAACCAGCCAGATGAAGCAGACTGCTGAGGCCTGGTTTTTCAGGCTGTTAAGGAGCCAAGATCCATGGACCTTGCCAGCCTGATAATACCAGGCCACAGCAGTCTGCATATCTTGGCTGGTTAACAAAAGTAGGGGATCCCCTCGAAAAAAATTGGCGTGGGGTCCCCCCTATTTTTGTTAACCAGCCAGATGAAGCAGACTGCTGAGGCCTGGTTTTAAAATATCGGTACTCGGAATCGGAATTCCGATACAGCGAATATCGGCCGATACCCGATATTTGCAGTATCGGAATGCTCAACACTATTTGTTGCACCAGGGTTTTTTGGGATTGCAGTAAGTGTCCTTCCTATCCTTTTCTATTTAGGAAGTTTGGGCCCCAACATTTGCTCATACTATTTTCTGTCTGTGTCTGTATTTCCTCTTGTCTAACCGCCATTACATGTTTGGGGGCTTTCTATGTTCTTTGGGGATCTGCTCCGGGGCAGATAGTTTTCCTCTTTCTGTCTTTAGGTGTAGTTAGCTTCTCAGGCTGTGACGAGGCGTCTAGGACCAACGTAGGTACGCTCCACGGCTGCCTTTAGTTGTGGTGGTTAGTCAGGGTACTGCAGTCCCATAGATTCCAACCTCTCTGGTGTATTTCCTTTTTTGCCTGCTCTCCTCAGCTACCAAATCATAACAGTATCACCGGCCCAAAAACTGATATTTGTATGGTACTCACAGAAGGGAAAAATAGTGTTAAAGAAAGAAGATTGTCAGAGTTGTCAGAGATTTTTTTATTTTTTTTTTTCTCTCAATGGAGTTTGCACAGTTGTCTGGCCGTGTGGATCAGCTTGCCACTGAAGTTCGGAGTATTGCTACCTATCTTGCAGGGTTGCCTGTTGTGGAACCTAGGATTCCCATGCCAGATTTGTTTTTAGGGGATCGAGCTAAATTTCTGAATTTTAAAAATAACTGTAAGTTGTTTTTTGCCTTGAAATCTAAGTCCTCAGGGAACGCAGCACAGCAGGTTCAAATTGCCATTTCTCTCCTGCGCGGCGATCCTCAGGATTGGGCTTTTTCCCTGACACCTGGGGATCCTGTTTTGAGTAATGTTGATGCATTTTTTCAGGCTCTGGGGTTATTGTACGATGAGTAGTGTTGAGCGATACGATACTGCAAATATTGGGTATCGGCCGATATTGGCTGTATCGGAATTCTGATTCCGAGTACCGATATTTTCGTCAGATCGGATACCGGAATCGGAATTGTCACTGTCACTGTCAGTGTCCGTCGGTCGGGTCTGTCAGGAGTCAGCGGCACTTACCTGGCAGAAGATCTCCGGCGGTCACATCCCGGACTGCTTCATGGCCGCCATCCTCTCTCCCCGGCGGTCACATGCAGTATCTCGCGATAACTGCAGTGACTGCTGGGTAATCGCGGCCGTAAAGCAGTCAGTCCGATGACGTCACCGCCGGGGAAGCTGGTAAGCAGCTGTGCTGCGCCGGGATGTCAGGCTCTGCCTGTCATTCCGATGTAGCAGAGCTGGATCGTCGTGGGACAATCGTTACTATGGACTGCGTCGGACAGGTGGTATACTGTTGGTTTGTTTTTTTTATTTTTTTACAGGAGATCGATGGCGTCGCAGGAATGAGAGAGTAATAAAAAAAATGAAAACTGTGTTGTCTCTTTTATTTCATTAACCCCTTCAAGACCCAGCCTATTTTGACCTTAAAGACCTTGCCATTTTTTGCAATTCTGACCAGTGTCCCTTTATGAGGTAATAACTCAGGAACGCTTCAACGGATCCTAGCGATTCTGAGATTGTTTTTTCGTGACATATTGGGCTTCATGTTAGTGGTAAATTTAGGTCGATAATTTTTGCGTTTATTTGTGAAAAAAATGGAAATTTGGCGAAAATTCTGAAAATTTTGTAATTTTCAAATTTTTAATTTTTATTCTGTTAAACCAGAGAGTTATGTGGCACAAAATAGTTAATAAATAACATTTCCCACATGTCTACTTTACATCAGCACAATTTTGGGAACAACATTTTTTTTGTTAGAAAGTTATAAGGGTTAAAAGTTGACCAGCGATTTCTCATTTTTACAGCAAAATTTACAAAAACCATTTTTTTTAGGGACCACCTCACATTTGAAGTCACTTTGAGGGGTCTATATGGCAGAAAATACCCAAAAGTGACACCTTTATAAAAACTGCACCCCTCAAGCTACTCAAAACTACATTCAAGAAGATTATTAACCCTTCAGGTGCTTCACAGGAACTAAAGCAACGTGGAAGGAAAAAATGGACATTTTAATTTTTCCAACAAAAATTTTCTTTTAGCATCAATTTTTTCATTTTTACATGGGAATCAGGATAAAATGGATCCTAAAATTTGTTGGGCAATTTCTCCTGAGTACACAGATACCTCATATGTGGTCATAAACCACTGTATGGGCGCACGGCAGGGCTCAGAAGGGAAGGAGCGCCATTTGACTTTTTGAATGGAAAATATGCTGGAATATTTAGCGGTTGCCATGTCGCATTTGGAGAGTTCCTGTGTGCCTAAACATTGGAGCTCCCCCACAAGCGACCCCATTTTGTAAACTAGACCCCCTAAGGAACTTATCTAGATGCATAGTGATCACTTTGAACCCCCAGGTGCTTCACAAATTGATCTGTAAAAAAAAGAAAGTACTTTTTTTTCACAAAAATTTTCTTTTAGCCTCAGTTTTTTCATTTTCACATGGGTAACAGTATAAATTGGATCCTAAAATTTGTTGGGCAATTTCTCCTGAGTACACAGATACCTCATATGTGGTCATAAACCACTGTTTGGGCGCACGGCAGGGCTTAGAAGGGAAGGAGCGCCATTTGACTTTTTGAATAGAAAATATGCTGGAATATTTAGCGGTTGCCATGTCGAATTTGGAGAGTCCCTGTGTGCCTAAACATTGGAGCCCCCCCACAAGTGACCCCATTTTGGAAACTAGACCCCCTAAGGAACTTATCTAGATGCATAGTGAGCACTTTGAACTCCCAGGTGCTTCACAAATTGATCCGTAAATAAAAGAAAGTACTTTTTTTTCACAAAAATTTTCTTTTAGCCTCAGTTATTTTCATTTTCACATGGGCAACAGTATAAATTGGATCCTAAAATTTGTTGGGCAATTTCTCCTGAGTACACAGATACCTCATATGTGGTCATAAACCACTGTTTGGACGCACTGCAGGGCTCAGAAGGGAAGGAGCGCCATTTGACTTTTTGAATGGAAAATATGCTGGAATATTTAGCGGTTGCCATGTCGCATTTGGAGAGTTCCTGTGTGCCTAAACATTGGAGCTCCCCCACAAGTGACCCCATTTTGGAAACTAAACGCCCTAAGGAACTTATCTAGATGCATAGTGAGCACTTTGAACCCCCAGGTGCTTCACAGAAGTTTATAACGCAGAGCCGCGAAAATAAAAAATCATTTTTTTTTCTCAAAAAATGATTTTTTAGCCCACTGTTTTTTATTTTCACAATGGTTACAGGAGAAATTGGACCCCAAAAGTTGTTGTCCAGTTTCTCCTGAGTACGCTAGTACCCCATATGTGGGGGGGAACCACTGTTTGGGCACACGTCAGGGCTCAGAAGGGATGTAGTGACGCTTTGAAATGCCGACTTGATGGAATGGTCTGCGGGCATCTTGTTACGTTTGCAGAGCCCCTGATGTGCCTAAACAGTAGAAACTCCCCACAAGTGACCCCATTTTGGAAACTAGACCCGGCAAAGAACTTATCTAGATGTGTGGTGAGCACTTTGAACCCCCAAGGGCTACACAGAAGTTTATAACGCCCGGGCATGAAAATAAAAAAATCATATTTTTTCCACAATCATGATCTTTTAGTCCCCAATTTTTTATTTTCCCAAGGGTAACATGAGAAATTAGACCCCAAAAGTTGTTGTCCAATTTGTCCTGAGTATGCTGATATCCCATATGTGGGAGAAAACTACTGTATGGGCACACGTCGGGGCTCGGATGGGAAGTAGTGACGTTTTGAAATGCCCACTTGATGGAATGGTCTTCGGGCGTCATGTTACGTTTGCAGAGTCCCTGATGTGCCTAAACAGTAGAAACTCCCCACAAGTGACCCCATTTTGGAAACTAGATCCCCCAAGGAACTCCTATAGATGTGTGATAAGCACTTTGAATCTCCAAGTCCTTCACAGAAGTTTATAACGCAGAGCCGTGAAAATATAAAATAATTTTTTTTCCACAAAAATAATTTTTAGTCCCCAATTTTTTTTCCCAATGTTAACAGGAGAAATTAGAACCCCCAAAGTTGTTGTGCAATTTTTCCCGAGTACGCTGATACCCCATATGTGGGGATAAACCACTGTTTGGGCATACATCGGGGCTTGGAATAAAGGGAGCACTGTTTGACTTTTTGAACACAAAATTTGCAGGAATCAATGGTGGCGTCATGTCGCGTATGGAGACCCCCTGATGTGCCTAAATAGTGGAAACCCCTCAATTCTAACTCCAACCCTAACCCCTACACACACCTAACCCTAATACAAACCCTAATCATAACCCTAACTACAAGCCTAACCCTAATTCCAACCCTAACCCTAATTCCAACCCTAACCCTAATTCCAACCCTAACCCAAATTCCAACCCTAACCGTAATTCTAACCTTAACCCTAATGCTAACCCTAACCCTAGTTCTAACCTAAGGCTGGGTTCATATTGTGTTTTACCAGCCCGTTCAACACGTAGCGGTGACCGGCTGGTAACGGTATAGCATAACGCGATCGCGTTATGCTATACCCGCTAGCGCAGATGAATCAGCAGATAATCAGCCGCGGATCCGCAGCAAAATCCGCCACGGATCTGCAGCGAATCAGCAGCGAAATCCGCCGCGGATCAGCAGCGAAATCAGCCGCGGATCAGCAGCGAAATCAGCCGCGGATCAGCAGCGAAATCAGCCGCAGATCAGTAGCGAAATCAGCCGCGGATCCGCAGCGAATCAGCAGCGACATCCGCCGCGGATCAGCAGCGAAATCCGCCATGGATCAGCAGCGAAATCAGCCGCGGATCAGCAGCGAAATCCGCCGTGGATCAGCAGCGAAATCAGCCGCGGATCAGCAGCGAAATCCGCCGCGAATCAGCAGCGAAATCTGCCGCGAATCAGCAGCGAAATCAGCCGCGGATCCGCAGCGAAATCCGCCGCGGATCAGCAGCGAAATCCGCCGCGGATCAGCAGCGAAATCCGCCGCGAATCCGCAGCGAAATCCACCGCGGATCAGCAGCGAAATCCGCCGCGGATCAGCAGCGAAATCAGCCGCGGATCAGCAGCGAAATCAGCCGCGGATCAGCAGCGAAATCAGCCGCGGATCAGTAGCGAAATCAGCCGCGGATCAGCAGCAAAATCAGCCGCGGATCCGCAGCTAATCAGCAGCGAAATCCGCCGCGGATCAGCAGCGAAATCAGCCGCGGATCAGCAGCGAAATCAGCCGCGGATCAGCAGCGAAATCCGCTGCGGATCCGCAGCGAATCAGCAGCAAAATCAGTCGTGGATCCGCAGCGAAATCCGCCGCGGATCCGCAGCGAAATCCGCAGCGGATCAGCAGCGAAATCCGCAGTGGATCAGCAGCGAAATCCGCCGCGAATCAGCAGCGAAATCCACCGCGAATCAGCAGCGAAATCAGCCGCGGATCCGCCGCGGATCAGCAGCGAAATCCGCCGCGGATCAGCAGCGAAATCCGCTGCGGATTCGCAGCGAAATCAGTCGCGGATCCGCAGCGAAATTAGTTGCGGATCCGCAGCGAAATCCGCCGCGGATCCGCAGCGAAATCCGCCGCGGATCACCAGCGAAATCCGCGGCGGATCAGCAGCGAAATCCGCGGCAGATCTGCAGCGAAATCAGCCGCGGATCACCAGCGAAATCCGCCGCGGATCCGCAGCGAAATCCGCGGCAGATCAGTAGCGAAATCAGCCGCGGATCAGCAGCGAAATCAGCCGCGGATCACCAGCGAAATCCGCCGCGGATCACCAGCGAAATCCGCCGCGGATCACCAGCGAAATCCGCGGCGGATCAGCAGCGAAATCAGCCGCGGATCAGCAGCGAAATCAGCCGCGGATCCGCAGCGAAATCCGCGGCGGATCAGCAGCGAAATCCGCGGCGGATCAGCAGCGAAATCAGCCGCGGATCACCAGCGAAATCCGCTGCGGATCTGCAGCGAAATCCGCCGCGGATCCGCAGCGAAATCCGCCACACGTTACGGATTTTGCTGCGGATCCGCGGCGTATTTTGCTGCGGATCCGCGGCGGATTTCGCTGCTGATCTGCGGCGGATATCGCTGCGCATCCGCGGCTGATTTCGCTGCTGATCCGCCGCGGATCAGCAGCGAAATCCGCCGCGGATCCGCAGCAAAATACGCCGCGGATCCGCAGCAAAATCTGCAACGTGTGCACAGGGCCTAATAGGAAAAAAAAAAAAAAAAAATCTTTATTTTTTTTATTTGTCCCTACCTATGATAAAGGGGGGGTTCATTTACTTTTTTTTATTTTGATCACTGTGACAGTTTATCACAGTGATCAAAATAAATTTTTTCAAGATGGCGGCGCCCATGAAGAGGCCCGGGCGGACGCCGGGACCGATCCAGGGACATCGGTGGATCGGGAGAGGTGAGTAGGGTGGTCGGAAGGTTAGCGGGGGGGATCGGAAGGTGGGGGCACCGGAGCAAAGGAGGAGGGGAGCTGTTAGTGACGGCGGTGACCGATCGCTGCCATCTTTCGGTGGCGGCGGCCGATCGCCGCCGTGACTACGTGTGGGGGGGTCAGGTCTCGGTGTCCAGCCATGGCAGATGCTATTGCAGCATCGGCCATGGCTGGATTGTAATATTTCACCAATTAAATTGGTGAAATATTACAGATTGCTCTGATTGGCTGTTTCACTTTTAACAGCCAATCAGAGCGATCGTGGCCACGGGGGGGTTAAGCCAACCCCCTGTGGTGAAGCACAAAGGGTCCTGTAACTGCGGGTCGGGTGACCTTTGAGTGACCCCGGTCTCCCGGCCCGCAGGAACGCGATCCTTTCATGACGCAGGGTATGCGTCATAGGTCGGATTGGCACCGACTTTCATGACGCATACGCTGTGTCAAAGGTCGGGAAGGGGTTAAAAGACTTTTTTCTTGCTGTGTCTTTTTTTTAAACATTTAATAACTTTGGGATTAATAATGGATCGGTGTCTTATTGACACCTCTCCATTATTAACCGGGCTTATTGTCACCGTGCAATCAACGGTGACAATAACCCCTTATTACTCCGCTTGCCACCGCTACAGGGCAAGTGGGAAGAGCCGGGTAAAGTGCCACAATTGGCACATCTTTTGATGCGCCAAATGTGGGGCTGCTGTAGCCTGGTATTATCAGGCTGTTGAGGGCCAAAATCCATGGGCCTTGACAGTCTTTTAATACCAGGCCGCAGCAGTCTGCATTTTACTTGGCTGGTTAACAAAAATAGGGGGGATCCCCACGCCGTTTTTTTTCGAGGGGATTCCCTATTTTTGTTAACCAGCCAAGCTAAGCAGACTGCTGTGGCCTGGTATTATCAGGCTTGCAAGGTCCATGGATATTGGATCCTTACCAGCCTGAAAAACCAGGCCTCAGCGGTCTGCTTCATCTGGCTGGTTAACAAAAATAGGGGGGACCCCACGCTAATTTTTTTCGAGGGGATCCCCTATTTTTGTTAATCAGCCAAGATATGCAGACTGCTGTGGCCTGGTATTATCAGGCTGGCAAGGTCCATGGATCTTGGCTCCTTAACAGCCTGAAAATCCAGGCCTCAGCGGTCTGCTTCATCTGGCTGGTTAACAAAAATAGGGGGGACCCCACGCCATTTTTTTTTCGAAGGGAACCCCTATTTTTGTTAATCAGTTCCCTCTGATGTCACTGATGGTGTCCCTGGCTGACCTGAAGTGAAAGTGGAAAGCAATCAATTAAGCTTTCCACTTCCTCTCCTGTCAGCCAGGAGAGGAACTCATTCATTTGGGGGTTTACTGTGAGGCTGCAGCATTAGCTGCGGTCCCTGCAGTAAACATTAACCCTTTCTGAAGGATTACACCGTGGGACCTGACTGTGCATCGGATTGGTAAGAATAATTTTGCTTTATTATTTTATTTTTATTACAGGAAATGGTTTTAGCAGGTAAATAAAATATGGTCAAAAACTGTGTGATTATTTCATTAAACTTCTTTTTTATTAAAGTGTGTGTTTGATTTTTCTTTCATACAATAGGATTAATAATTGATAGTTGTCTAATTGACAGCTCTCAATTATTAACCTGGCTTAAAGTGACCTTTCAATTGCAAGGTCATTTTAACCCCTTGTTAACCCATTCGCCACCGCTACAGGGCAATGGGAATAGACGGGCAAAGTGCCAGAAAGGGCAAATCTAATTAGAGATTTGCCCTTTCTGGGGTGTCTGGGGGCAGATGTTAGTAGCCGGGGGGGGCCAAAAATAATGGTCCCTCTCTGGGCTATTATTATCTGCCCCCACTCACTGGCTTTGTCTGTCTGGTTGCGAAAATAGGGCGGGAGCCCACGCATTTTTTTTCAGCAATTTTACACCTCATATATATATATACATGTCATTGAGTTTGTGACACATATATATATATATATATATTTATAGTTCATACACTTCTACATAGTATAATAGCCGCTAATTCAATTGCCGGCTTTTGTGAAAATGCAGAACCCGACATGAAATGACACTTGGTGTACATAGGGTTAACCATGTCCTTTGCTATCTGATTTGCACAAACAATTACATGAGTGTAAGTGTGCAAAATTTCACACCTGTAGGGGTTAATTAAAGGTGTAAATTCGTAGCAAAAAAGTCCGTTTTTTTTTACAACGAATTTACACCTTTAATTAACCCCTACAGGTGTGAAATTTTGCAAACATAGACTGATTTAATTGTTTGTGCAAATCAGATAGCAAACGACATGAAAAGACATGGTTAACCCTATGTACACCAAGTGTCATTTCATGTCGGGTGCTTCTGTCTTTTCACTGAAGCCGGCTTTACCCGGCAATTGAATCAGAGGATATTTTACTATGTAGAAGTGTATAAACTATACATATATGTATATATATATGTCACAATGACATGTATATATATATATGTATTCTATGTGTGTATATTTAGTGTTTACAAGGAAAGAATGGGGTTTTTTTAGTTCCGATATTTTGTTCCCATAGACTTACATGGGACTTCTGGTATCGGTATCGGGTATCGCCGATATTTTAATGGTATCGGCGATACCATTCCGATTCCGATACTTAGGGATATCGGAAAGTATCGCTCAACACTAACGATGAGCCTAATGTCACTGATCAAGCTGAAAAAGCCTTGTTGGCATTAAATCAGGGGCTTGAGGACGCTGAGATATACTGTCAGAGATTCCGAAGGTGGGCAGTCCTGACCAAATGGAATGATGATGCTTTGGCAGCCCTTTTTCGGAAGGGACTATCAGAGAATGTAAAGGATGTTATGGTGGGATTCCCTGTCCCCTCTGGTCTCAATGATTCTATGTCATTAGCGATTCAAATTGACAGACGTTTGCGTGAGCGTAGAGGTATGCGTGGAATAGTGTTGCCTTGTGAACCAGCTTCTGAACCCATGCAGTGTGATAGAGTGGCTTCTGAGGCACAGCGTCATGAGTTTCGAAAACGCAATGGGTTATGTTTCTACTGTGGTGATGCCTCTCATGCTATTTCAGTCTGCCCTAAGCGGGGAAGACGTTTTGCACGCTCAGTTGTCTTGGGTAGTGTTCAGACTAAATTTTTGTTGACTGTTACCCTGATTTGCTCCCTGTCCACATTTTCTGCTCAGGCTTTCGTTGATTCGGGAGCAGCTATTAACCTGATGGATTTTGATTTTGCTAAACGTTGTGGGTTTCCCTTGATACCCCTACGGAAGTCTATTCCCCTACTGGGGATCGATTCTACCCCTTTGGCTGAGAATAAACCTCAGTTCTCTACTCAGGTGATAATGAGGGTTGAACCTGATCATCAGGAGAGCTGCAAATTTTTGGTGCTGTATAATCTGCATGACATTATCGTACTGGGTTTCCCTTGGTTACAGTCTCATAATCCTGTTTTGGATTGGAAATCTGTGTCTGTAACCAGTTGGGGCTGCCAATGTGTTAATACCAACACTCCTGTTTTTCTGCCTCCCCCCAGGCTCAGGATGTTCCTGACTTTTTGACTGATTTTTCTGATGTGTTTAGCGAAAGTAAATCTGCATCCTTGCCCCCCCATAGGAGCTATGACTGCGCTATTGAATTAGTGCCTGGTAGTAAATTCCCTAAAGGTCGCCTTTTTAACTTGTCTGTACCTGAACATGACGCTATGCGGTCTTATATCAAGGAGTCATTGGAGAAGGGTCATATCAGACCATCCTCTTCACCCTTGGGTGCCGGTTTTTTCTTTGTGGCCAAAAATGATGGTTCATTAAGGCCGTGTATTGATTATCGTCTCTTGAACAATATCACTGTGAAATATCAATATCCGTTACCCTTGATTTCTGACCTGTTTTCCAGGGTGAAAAGTGATACTTGGTTTACCAAGCTTGACCTCAGGGGGGCATATAACCTTATTCGCATTAAGCATGGGGATGAATGGAAGACGGCATTTAATACCCCAGAGGGGCATTTTGAGTACCTAGTGATGCCCTTTGGGCTCACTAATGCTCCTTCTGTCTTCCAGTCCTTCATGAATGACATTTTCAGGGATTTTGTGGATAAATTTCTGATTGTTTATTTGGATGATATCTTGATTTTTTCCAATGACTGGGACTCTCATGTGAAACATGTTCGGACTGTGTTCCAGATTTTGAGAGAGAATGCTCTCTATGTGAAGGGATCAAAGTGTCTTTTTGGCGTACAGAGGATCTCATTTCTGGGATTCATTTTGTCCCCATCTGTTATTGAAATGGACCCGATCAAGGTTCAGGCCATCTGTGATTGGGTCCAACCTACTTCATTAAAGGCTCTTCAAAGATTCTTGGGTTTTGCCAATTTTTATCGTAAATTTATTGGTAATTTCTCTGTTATTGTTAAACCATTGACTGATTTGACCAAAAAGGGTTCTGATGTGGTGAATTGGCCTCGTGAGGCAGTCTCTGCTTTTCAGGAACTTAAGCAGAGATTCACTTCTGCTCCTGTTCTACGGCAGCCTGATGTTTCTCTGCCATTTCAGGTGGAGGTTGATGCCTCTGAAATTGGGGCAGGTGCCGTTTTGTCCCAAAGAGATCTAGAGACCTCTAAAAGTAACCCTTGTGCCTTTTTCTCTCGAAAATTTTCTCCAACTGAACGTAATTATGACGTGGGTAATCGGGAGTTATTGGCCATGAAGTGGGCTTTTGAAGAGTGGAGACATTGGC
This sequence comes from Oophaga sylvatica, assembly GCA_033576555.1. Classification (NCBI taxonomy): domain Eukaryota; kingdom Metazoa; phylum Chordata; class Amphibia; order Anura; family Dendrobatidae; genus Oophaga; species Oophaga sylvatica. The sequence continues at coordinate 28,535 of JARQOD010004190.1, read as the reverse complement.
TGGAGGGAGCCAAACATCAGGTGGTGGTCCTCACGGACCATAAGAATCTGGTTTATCTGGAATCAGCCAAGCGACTTAATCCTAGACAGGCCAGGTGGGCCTTGTTTTTCACACGTTTTAATTTCATGGTTTCCTTTCTTCCTGGCACTAAGAATGTTAAGGCGGATGCCCTCTCGAGGAGTTTCCTTGCGGACTCTCCTGAGTTATCTGATCCTGCTGTTATTTTGAAAGAGGGTGTACAGTCATGGCCAAAAGTTTTGAGAATGACACAAATATTATATTTTCACATGATCTGCTGCCCTCTGGTTTTTATGTGTGTTTGACAGATGTTTTTATCACAGACAGAAATATAATAATTGCAAACATATGAGTAACAAAAGCTTATATTGACAGTTAGAATGAGTTAATGCAGCAAGTCAATATTTGCAGTGTTGACCCTTCTTCTTCAGGACCTCTGCAATTCTCCCTGGCATGCTCTCGATCAACTTCTGGACCAAATCCTGACTGATAGCAGTCCATTCTTGCACAATCAGTGCTTTCACTTTGTCAGAATTTTTAGGTTTTTGTTTGTCCACCCGTCTCTTGATGATTGACCACAAGTTCTCAATGGGATTAAGATCTGGGGAGTTTCCAGGCCATGGACCCAAAATCTCTATGTTTTGTTCCCTGAGCCATTTAGTTATCACCTTTGCTTTATGGCAAGGTGCTCCATCATGCTGGAAAAGGCATTGTTGATCGCCAAACTGCTCTTGGAGGTTTGGGAGAAGTTGCTCTTGGAGGACATTCTGGTACCATTCTTTATTCATGGCTGTGTTTTTAGGCAAGACTGTGAGAGAGCCGATTCCCTTGGCTGAGAAGCAACCCCACACATGAATGGTTTCAGGATGCTTAACAGTTGGCATGAGACAAGACTGGTGGTAGCGCTCACCTTGTCTTCTCCGAATGAGGCGTTTTCCTGATGTCCCAAACAATCGAAAAGGGGATTCATCAGAGAAAATAACTTTACCCCAGTCCTCAGCAGTCCACTGCCTGTACCTTTTGCAGAATATCAGTCTGTCCATGATGTTTTTTCTGGAGAGAAGTGGCTTCTTTGCTGCCCTCCTTGAGACCAGGCCTTGCTCCAAGAGTCTCCGCCTCACAGTGCGTGCAGATGCACTCACACCTGCCTGCTGCCATTCCTGAGCAAGCTCGCACTGCTGGTAGCCCGATCCCGCAGCTGAAACACTTTTAAGAGACGGTCCTGGCGCTTGCTGGTCTTTCTTGGGCCCTGGAGCCTTTTTGGCAACAATGGAACCTCTCTCCTTTAAGTTCTTGATGATGCGATAGATTGTTGACTGAGGTGCAATCATTCTAGCTGCGATACCCTGTTAGGCCATTTTTGTGCATTGCAATGATGACTGCACGTGTTTCATTAGAGATAACCATGGTTAACAGAAGAGAAACAATGATGCCAAGCACCAGCCTCCTTTTAAAGTGTCCAGTGGTGTCATTCTTACTTAATCATGACAGATTGATCTCCAGCCATGTCCTCATCAACACCCACACCTGTGTTAATGGAGCAATCACTGAAAAGAGGTTAGCTGGTCCTTTTAAGGCTGGGCTGCAATGATGTTGAAAAGTGTTTTGGGGATAAAGTTCATTTTCTAGCCAAATATTGACTTTGCAAGTAATTGCTGTTAAGCTGATCACTCTTTATAACATTCTGGAGTATATGCAAATTGTCATTGGAAAAAGTGAAGCAGTAGACTTTGTAAAAATTAATATTTGTGTCATTCTCAAAACTTTTGGCCATGACTGTAGTTCTTTCCGCCATCTCGCCCAATTTGAGACTGGCTCTGGAAGGGTGTCAGGAGGATAAACCCGAGCGCTGCCCTATTGGGAAATTGTTTGTCCCAGACCGGTGGAAAAAGAGTGTGATGTCTGAGATTCATTGTTCCGCGTTGGCCGGTCATCCCGGAATTTTTGGTACCAGAGACTTGGTTAGTCGGTCCTTTTGGTGGCCTACTTTGTCTCGTGACGTCAGGGAATTTGTGCAGTCCTGCGGGACTTGCTCTCGCTCCAAGCCTTGCTCTCGCTCTAGTGGTTTGTTGATGCCATTGCTTGTGCCCAAGAGACCATGGACCCATATCTCTATGGATTTCATTTCCGACCTCCCTGTTTCTCAGAGAATGACCGTTATCTGGGTGATTTGTGATAGGTTTTCCAAAATGATACATCTTGTGCCATTACCTAAGTTGCCTTCCTCTGAATTGGTGCCTTTGTTCCTTCAGCACGTGGTTCGGTTACACGGCATTCCTGAGAACATTGTGTCTGACAGAGGAGTCCAGTTTGTTTCCAGATTTTGGAGGACTTTTTGTTCTAAACTTGGTGTTCAATTGTCTTTCTCCTCGGCTTTTCATCCTCAGACCAATGGACAAACTGAGAGAACAAACCAGACATTGGAGACTTATCTGAGATGCTTTGTGTCTGCTGATCAGGATGACTGGGTCTCTTTTTTGCCTTTGGCTGAGTTTGCTCTTAATAATAGTGCTAGCTCTGCCACTTTGATGTCTCCATTTTTCTGCAATTTTGGGTTTCACCCTCGATTTTCTTCAGGACAGACGGAGGCTTCTGTCTGTCCAGGTGTTTACTCTGTTGTGGAGCGTATGCAGCAGATTTGGGACCAGGTAGTGGAGAGGTTGTCCCTCTCTCAGGAGAGGGCCCAGCGGTTTGCCAACCGGCATAGGACTGATGGTCCTCGGTTTGAAGTGGGGGACTTGGTCTGGTTGTCCTCAAGAAATATCCCTATGAGAGTTGCATCTCCTAAGTTTAAGCCTAGGTTCATTGGACCTTATAAGATCATGGAGATTCTTAATCCTGTTTCCTTTCGTTTACTTCTTCCAGGGACATTTAAGATCCATAACGTGTTCCACAAGTCCTTATTGAAGAGGTTTGTCGAGCCAGTGGTTCCTATGGCTGTGCCTCCTGACCCTGTTTTGATTGAGGGCAATCTGGAGTATGTGGTTGAGAAAATATTGAATTCTCGTTTTTCTAGACGGAAATTCCAGTATTTGGTTAAGTGGAGAGGTTATGGTCAGTTGGACAATTCTTGGGTGTTTGCTTCGGACATCCATGCTAGGAGACTCATCCGTGCATATCACAGAGCTCATCCTGACCGACCTGGTTGCTCAAATGAGGGTTCGGTGACCCCTCCTCAAGGGGGGGTACTGTTGTGAATGTGCTAGAAATGAATTCTGAGCAGAAGCTCCCTCTGGTGGTTACAAACAGTACTGAACTATCCAATGGAGATTGTGAAGATTGGCGATCAGGTGTTACTGACTGGTCTTATATAAGGGAGGTTCCCTCCCATCAGGGTTGCCGGTGATCAATTGTTCTGGTCTCATCTTTGATTCCTGTTCACTTTGTAGCTTGCTGTTTTGTGCCTGCATCTTCTGCTAACAGATAAGACATTTTCTTCTTTTAGTTTTTTGTGCTTTCTTTTTGCATTTTGTCCTGCAGTTCTGTGGGGGTCTGCCGGGTCCCCTCCGGGGGCTTGTGCTCCTCTCAGTTTAGTTCAGCCACTGTTGTTTGTTCATTTGCCTTTTCCAGTTTTTTCTGTGGCTGCTGTTTAGTTTTGTTACACCAGAGAACTAATTTAGGTGTAGAGGTCGTGTGATCTCAGGTGTTTTTGTAACTAGTAGAGTTGGTACTTTTCAGGGTTTTTTGGGATTGCAGTAAGTGTCCTTCCTATCCTTTTCTACTTAGGAAGTTTGGGCCCCAACGTTTGCTCATACTATTTTCTGTCTGTTTCTGTATTTCCTCTGGTCTAACCGCCATTACATGTTTGGGGGCTTTCTATGTTCTTTGGGGATCTGCTCCGGGGCAGATAGTTTTCCTCTTTCTGTCTTTAGGTGTAGTTAGCTTCTCAGGCTGTGACGAGGCGTCTAGGACCAACGTAGGTACGCTCCACGGCTGCCTTTAGTTGTGGTGGTTAGTCAGGGTACTGCAATCCCATAGATTCCAACCTCTCTTGTGTATTTCCTTTTTTGCCTGCTCTCCTCAGCTACCAAATCATAACACATATGTGGCACCCCAGGAGTTCGGTTGCCACAGTGACCTTGCCTCCCTCCAGGGGGGAGTGATGTCATGCCTGAAAGCAAGGAAGGATCCCTTTAACAGGTAACACACAGCATACAACACCTTTCCTACTCCAGACCAGAAGGGGGAGCTCTAACACCTGATTTCAGGGGAGCTTCTCTGGAATATTTTGGCTGGGGGAGGAGTAAGTTAGTTAGTGGCTGAGCAGCGTTGAGGAAGGACGTGTTGGAGACAAGCTGGGGGACTGGAGCTAAAGCTGAGCTCACCCCTAGTACTGAGCGCCAGAAACCAGACCCCGGAGTCCGAGGCTGAATGGGTATCTAAAGTCCCAGCAGCAGAATCCGGAGGACAGAAAACAGCAGGTCTTCTGCCCCAACTGAGACTCGATTACACAGCAGCACGTGTGAGCCGGAGATGCCATACAGGAGCGGTCCCTGAAGCAGGCTACAGCTGCCTGTCATGAGAGTGGAGCTCTACGTATGTAGCAGAGAGAGAGAGGAACTTGAACATAGCTTACAGCAGCAAGTACCTCAGAGAATAGCGCTAGAAAGGAGGCCTCACAACTCAATTTAAATAAGGAGATTCCAAAATTGTTTTCAGGCTGACCGACTCCAGCACCATCTGTAACCTGATCCCTGGATACTTTGCCTGCAGAACTGTGAGTAAAGCTTTGGAAACTGTATCTGACTGTGTCCTCTCAAGTTCTTCCTGCAACACTCACTCAACACTGCTACATCCCTTGCTAAATACTACATCTTTACCATCTACCTTACATTACATCTGCCTGGGACTTAGCTCCACTTGTTGGGAGCTTTAACCAACTTTGCTGCATCACCATCAGTCCCAGAGAATCTGCACTGCAGCGCTGGTCACATCTGACCAGAAACCTCAGGTGGCATCACAAACACCTTATTACAAACTCTATTATCACTTGTAAATATACCCCCTTTATTGGACGCCCAGGGCCATGGACCGGGTCACTGCCGCTGTGACACTTCCCCTTTAAGAAGCGGCCTGGTACCTAGTACCCCACTGCCCTGGCGGGCGTTCCACATATGAAGCAGTTCATGAATCCAGCTCAGAAAGGCATTGGGACCAACACCAAATGCTCTAAGCACCAGCTCCTAGTAGATAGAGCAGTTGCTCAAGACTCAAGATCCAGACAGACCAATCTCAGCACAGTCTGGATTGGCTACATGATAACCTATGGCTCAATGCCACACACATGGGTCTGTGAATGCTTGGCTCTCTACAATGTCAACAGGAAATTAAGTTCCTTCCTCAGAAACTCAATGGACTATGGAGAACAATTTTGGAAGTCAACTCAAGACAACTAGCACAAGTGACCATCAAATGCGGCATATACCAAGGTGATGCACTCTCCCCATTGCCATTCTGCATAGGCTCGAACACCCTCAGTCAGATAATTACAGAGTTTGGCTATGGATACAAGTTCAAGAGTGGAAGCACCATCAGCCACATCCTCTACATGGATGACATCAAGCTGTAAGCGGAAATAAAACGAGACATCGATTCACTGATCCACCTGAAAAAGATCTACAGCGAAGACATCGGGAGGTCCTTTGGACTGGAGAAGTGCTGCCTCGGAGTAACCCTTGACTCTGCCCTGTCATTCCAACCGCACATCCAAGCTCTTTCCACCTCCTGTCGCCTCCAGCTCAAATATATCTCCAGAATCCATTCTTTCCTCAACCCTCAATCTACTAAACTGCTTGTGCATGCCCTCGTCATCTCCTGCCTAGAATACTGCAATATCCTTTTCTGTGGACTCCCTGCTAACACTCTCACACCTCTCCAGTCCATCCTTAACTCTGCTGCCCGACTAATTCATCTCTCTCCTCGCTACTCCTCTGCTTCTCCCCTCTGCAAATCTCTTCACTGGTTCCCATTCCCTCGGCGTATCCAGTTCAAATTACTAATACTGACCTACAAAGCCACCCATAACCTGTCTCCTCCATATATCTCTGAACTAATCTTCCGATATCTTCCCTCACGTAATCTCCGGTCCTCCCAAGACCTCCTTCTCTCCTACACACTTATTCGCTCCTCACCTAATTTCGCCTCCAAGACTTCTCCCGAATATCCCCCATCCTCTGGAATTCTGTGCCCCAACACGTCTGACTATCAACCACATTCGGATCCTTCAGACAGAACCTGAAAACCCAAGTCTTCAAGAAAGCTTACAGCCTGCAATGACCCCGCTGCCTCCTCACCACTACCGGAGCTACCGCCTCACCAACATCGGAGCAGCTGCAACCCCCAACCTACTGTCTCCTTCCCCATGTAACAAATGGAAGCGGAGGCAGAGATAGTGAAGTTCACATTCGTCTTTTATTTTAGAAGTGGAACCTCGAGACCGCGGTCCGGGGGGCTCCGAAGGGGGCGTAACTAGTGAGCCCCAGGTACCTGTAGTAAGGCCCCTCGAACAGGACCAGAATGGAATACCCGGAGAACACAGGTGCTACCTCCAGTTAGACCCCGGACACGTGGCAGCTGTCCCAGAGGGACCAAAAGGGGGTAACAGATATGATAGCAGAAACCGAAGGTGAGGAAGGTTTGGTTCAGGGTAGATGGTAGCAGGCTGGCTCCAGTAACCTTGTCACAATCCATGGATTTGGATGGCTGATGGCGGAACGGGATGACACTTGCACAAGATATAGCAGAGTTTGCCAGGGATCGCCTGGCACAGGATACCAATGATCTGTGGAGACAAATAGAATGAGCGAAGCACAGAGATTGCTAATGCAGCACAGACAGATCAGAGTCAGAACCGGATGTAGCAATGGTAGAAACACGTTGCACCGGCATTCCCCTATGGTGGAGTGGCCAGATATAGTAATCTGTGCGCTGCCATTGGTTGATTGACATTTTCAAAAAATGCACGCTGTCCCTTTAGGAGAGATGGTGAGGACGGCCTCGAGTCCTAAGCATTCTTCCTGGAGGCCTGTTGGCAGCGTGCCAGGAACTGGGGGAGGACGCAGGACGCTGGGAAGCAGAGGGAGCAGGAGACTTCAGCCTGTGCACAGGCTGCTGCAAAGGGACAGCCTGCAGAGCAGAAGGTGAGTGACCAGGACGGAGTGCAGAGCCAGCACGGGGACCGAGTGTAACAGTATCCCCCTCTTTACACCCCTTCTTTTTCAAGCCTGCATGAAATTTTTTAAGAAGAAGAGGAGCCTGGATGTTCTCTCTAGGCTCCCAAGACCTCTCCTCAGGACCAAAACCCTTCCAGTCCACCAGGTAATAGGTCCTACCTCTTACTCTCTTAGTGGCCAAGATATGTTTTACCTCAAAAACATCCTCCTCAGAGACCGGATCTGGAGTGTTACCCGGGTCCTTAAAGAAGGGGCTCAAAACTACTGGTTTGAGGAGGGAAACATGAAAGGAGTTAGGCACACGTAGGGAAGTAGGCAATTTCAGTTTGTAAGAGACCGGGTTGATTTGTCTCAAGATTTCAAAGGGACCAATGAAACGGGGACCCAATTTGTACAAAGGCAACTTCAAATGGATGTACTTGGAGGAGAGCCATACCATGTCTCCAGGACGAAAGGTGGGAGCATCCAAGCATCTTTTGTCCGCATGCCTTTTCATACGTTGAGAGGCTCTCTCCAAAGCAGTCTTGGTATCTTTCCAAATGTTCGAGAAATCTCTGGTAAATGTATCGGCTGCCGGAACACCAGACGGTCCAGAGAAAGGAAGAGGAATTCCGGGTTGGAGTCCAAACACAATCTGAAAGGGAGATTTTCCAGAAGATTCACTTACTTGGTTGTTGTAGGAGAATTCCGCCAAGGGCAGTAATTCTACCCAGTCGTTATGATGAGCGTTGACGAAGTGACGCAAGAATCCAGCCAGGATTTGATTGATCCTCTCCACTTGCCCATTGGACTGGAGATGGTATGCCGAAGAAAAATCTATTTCTATTTTTACCAGTTTACAGACTGCTCTCCAGAACATAGAGGTGAACTGAATGCCCCTGTCGGACACGATGTGGAGAGGAAATCCATGTAGACGGAAGATGTGCTGAATGAAGTGAGTGGCCAGCTCTGGAGCAGACGGGAGACCAGATAGCGGAACGAAGTGAGGCATTTTAGAGAAGCAGTCCACCATAACCCATACCACTGAGCAGCTAGAAGAAATGGGAAGATCCGTGATGAAATCCATCACGATGTGCTGCCAGGGAGCAGAAAGAATCGGAAGAGGCAGAAGCCTGCCGGCTGGTAGATGTTTATCCATCTTGTTACGGGCACATGAAGGACAGGCTGCGACATACTCCTGGATATCCTTACCCATGGTAGGCCACCAGTAGTAACGGGTGATGAGTTGCTGAGTCTTTTTCTGACCGGCATGGCCAGCCAACTTAGAAGAATGACTCCACCGCAGGACACGATTACGTTCAGAAGCGGTCACGAGGGTCTTCCCTGGGGAAGCCGGGCAAGATCAATGGAGGCAACAGAGACTAACCTTGAAGGTTCAATAATGTGCTGAGGTTCTTCCTCCAGTTCAGGAGGCAAAAAGGCTCTGGAAAGTGCGTCTGCCTTGATGTTCTTGTCAGCTGTGCGGAAATGAAGGACAAAATTAAAACGAGCAAAAAACAACGCCCACCGGGCCTGACGGGGATTCAGCCTTAGAGCAGATTGGAGATAGGCAAGGTTTTTTATGATTGGTGAATATGACTACCTGGTGATGAGCTCCTCAAGAAGATGTCTCCATTCTTGCAGAGCCAATTTGATAGCCAACAGTTCCCGATCTCCAATGGAGTAGTTCCTTTCTGCAGGAGAAAAACCTTGGAAAAAAAAAACACAAGAGATCATCCGACCGGTAGATGCCTTCTGGGTGAAAACTGCTCCTGCACCTATGGAAGAAGCGTCTACCTCAAGAAAAAATTGCTCATTAGAATTTGGACGATGGAGAACGGGTGCAGAAGCGAAGGCTTTTTTGAGAGAAACAAGGCCTCTTCTGCCTCGGAGGACCATTCCTTGGAGTTTACACCTTTCCGAGTTAAAGCTGTGAGGGGAGCCACTCGGGTGGAAAAGTGTGAAATGAATTGCCGGTAGTAGTTGGCGAACCCCAGGAACCGTTGTATGGCTTTTAGCCCAGACGGACGAGGCCACTTGAGGACGGCAGACAACTTCTCCAGGTCCATCTTTAATCCTATGTAAGATACAATGTACCCAAGAAAGTCAAAGAGGATTGCTCAAAGAGGCATTTCTCGTATTTGGCATATAGCCTGTTCTCTCTCAGTCTTTGTAAGACCTGGCGTACTTGCCTCCGGTGTGAGGCTAAGTCTGCAGAGAAAATCAAAATGTCGTCCAGGTAGACAACGACACAAGTATAGAGCAGGTCCCTGAAAATGTCATTAACAAATTCCTGAAAGACCGCAGGTACATTGCTTAGGCAAACCAGGTAATTGTAGTGGCCATCACGGGTGTTGAAGACTGTTTTCCATTCGTCTCCTTCTCTGATTCGGATCAGGTTGTAGGCCCCTCTGAGATCCAATTTGGTGATGATCTTGGCCCCTCGGAGACGATAAAACAGCTCTGAAATAAGAGGTAATGGATACCTGTTTTTTACCGTGATCTGGTTTAGACCCCGGTAGTCGATACAGGGCCGCAGGGATCCATCTTTCTATTTCACAAAGAAGAATCCTGCTCCTGCCGGTGAAGATGACTTTTGGATAAATCCTCTTGCCAGGTTCTCTTGGATGTAGTCCGACATAGCCTGAGTCTCTGCCTGAGAAAGAGGATAAACTCTCCCGCGAGGAGGAGATGTTCCAGGAAGAAGCTCTATCTGACAGTCATACGACCTGTGTGGAGATAGCCTCTCAGCCTCCTTTTTCCCAAAGACGTCAGAGAAGGACCAATAGGAGGAAGGCAACCCTGCAGGGTATCAGGCTGGACTGGAGGCGAAACAGGTTGAATCCGGGCTAGGCATCGATTCATGCAGGCATCTCCCCAACGCAGAATCTCTCTAGTTCTCCAATTTAGGACCGGTTCATGCATCTGGAGCCAAGGTAAACCTAAAAGCAAGGGATGTGACAAACCGGATATACATAAAAACGGATTCTTTCAGCATGCATTAGACCTACCCAGAGTTCCACCAGCTCGGTCTGAAACTGGACGGGCTCGGTCAGTGGTTTGCCATCTACAGCGGTCACCTGTAACGGATCAGCTCATCCTTGATTCTTCCTGATAGGCCTTCCCAAAAATTTGCTACCAAGGCTCATTGTTCCAAGACAACTCAGACGAGAGGGTGCGGAACCTAACAACATACTGAGCCACCGTGAGAGTTCCTTGGCGCAGGCGAAGCAAGGCTGAAGCAGTCGAAGTGGTGCGACCAGGTTCATCGAAGGTCCTATGAAAAGCCTCTAAGAAGATTGAAGATCGTTAACCAGCGGGTCCCCTCTCTCCCATAGCGGGTTTAGCCAGGCGAGGGCCTCTCCTCCCAGATGTGACATGATGAAGCCCACCTTGGCTCGATCAGAAGCAAACATATGCCCCAAGATTTCGAAGTGTAGAGTGCACTGATTGAGAAAACCCCGACACAGAGTAGCATCACCCTGGAAGCTGGTAGGAGCTGCCAGGCGAGGACCTTTACTTGCCATAGGGGCTAGTACCTGAGTGCTGGTAGATGAGTCAGGTGCAGACGAGGGCGCCAGGGAATCCATGCGGGTAGACAAGCTGCGTAGATACGTCGTGATCTTGTCCTGTAGAACTCCTAAACGGGCCACCTCCAGGCACAGCTCCATGGTCGGAGGTTTCTGGGATGCAGTAGATTCCATGGCCGGAGCAATCTGTAACAAATGGAAGTGGAGGCAGAGATGGTGAAGTTCACATTCGTCTTTTATTTTAGAAGTGGAACCTCGAGACCGCTGTCCGGGGGGCTCCGAAGGGGGCGTAACTAGTGAGCCCCGGGTACCCGTAGTAAGGCCCCTCGAACAGGACCAGAATGGAATACCCGGAGGACACAGGTGCTACCTCCAGTTAGACCCCGGACACGTGGCAGCTGTCCCAGAGGGACCAAAAGGGGGTAACAGATATGATAGCAGAAATCGCAGGTGAGGAAGGTCCTGGTTCAGGGTAGATGGTAGCAGGCTGGCTCCAGTAACCTTGTCACAATCCATGGATTTGGATGGCTGATGGTGGAACGAGATGACACTTGCACAAGATATAGCAGAGTTTGTCAGGGATAGCCGGGTACAGGATACCAATGATCTGTGGAGACAAATAGAATGAACAAAGCACAGAGACTGCTAACGCAGCGCAGACAGATCAGAGTCAGAACCGGATGTAGCAATGGTAGAAACACGTTGCACCGGCACTCCCCCTATGGTGGAGTGGCCAGATATAGTAATCAGTGTGCTGCCATTTGTTGACTGACATTTTCAAAAAATGCACGCTGTCCCTTTAAGAGAGACGGTGAGAATGGCCTAGCGTCCTAAGCATTCTTCCTGGAGGCCTGCTGGCAGCGTGCCAGGAACTGGGGGAGGACACAGGACGCTGGGAAGCAGAGGGAGCAGGAGACTTCAGCCTGTGCACAGGCTGCTGCAAAGGGACAGCCTGCAGAGCAGAAGGTGAGTGACCAGGACGGAGTGCAGTGCCAGCACGGGGACCAAGTGTAACACCCCACCATCCTGTAGAATGTAAGCCCGCAAGGGCAGGGTCCTCTCCCCTCTGTATCGGTCTGTCATTGTTAGCTTGTTTATTATAAGTGATATCTGTTATTTCTATGTAACCCCTTCTCATGTACAGCACCATGGAATCAAGGGTGCTATACAAATAAATAATAATATTAATAATAAACCCTGCTGCTCCATTCACACATGGGTCTTCACACAATCCCTTTACGGGAGTGGTGAGGGACATGACCAAGCAAAGCATAATTCGTTGAACCTTGCATTGTGCCTCGGGGGAGAAGGATGTTATAGTATGTGGGCTGGTGGGGTTCGTGTGCAGGGCTGCATTTTCATTCCAGTCAAGCCTGTGGGAAATAATATTGCAGTGCCAACCGCAATATAACTTGGAGAGCCAAAGCTTTATGGATGAAGAGGTCGCATTGGCAACAAAAACCTGGAGCCTCGGAGAGTCCAAATACACGTGTATTAAAAAAGGTGGGGCCTAGGTACAGCTTTACACCAGGGCCTAAGAGATTTAAGTGACAGTCAAGCCAAATGACAAATTGTCTTGCTTGAGAGAATATAACCCTTATGCCGTCCGTCCTCAAATCTAATAAAAAACAGTTTTAGGCTAATCCTGTCTGGAGTCAAAGGGCCTTGCATTAATACTGACCCTTATTATCATTTCAGCTGTGTTATAATAGCTCCACAAAGATATAAGGATAACAACATAAAATATCATCATTTCATCACAGCAGAGCACAGATGTCTGGTAAACAGGTGGCAAAATCTGCGCAGGACAACAATGAAAGCACTGTCTTCGCTAAGAAGGAAACAACAACCAATGAAACAATATTATTATGCTCCAAAACAGGTGTCAGATCCTTAAAGGGCAGACAGTATTTAACAGTGAAGAGACCTCCCAGTAACAAGCTAACAGATCAATGACCATGAAGGAGAAATATCAAACACAAGCCAAAATCTCAGCTAGGCCAATTCTGCGCTCCTGATCAATAGACTCAGCTGTTTGACCCTTATAACTCATATGGCCCAAGGAAAACATATGTGCACAGCTGAATGGCTATACAAATAATGTGCAGTGTATAAGCCACTCAGACCCCTACTACATACTCTGTGACTACATACTGGACTTCATGAAGATGGCATCACAGTACACCATTGGGAATGAATATGGGTGTCCCTTACCTTTAGATTAATCAGGAAAAAGCTGTTCAAAGCAGTTATGCCTATTTACGATGCCCTGAAGAAGCTTGTCTGGAAAGACTGCAAAGCTGTTCATACTCATTACAATGTTAACCCCTTCCTGCAAAAGGACATTGAATTCACATCCACAGGTCCTCACTTGTGGAGGTGACTCAGGAGCTGAGCTCCCTCCCTCCATACGCGGAAGATACCAGGCAATATTGTGTAGCTGGCATCAGTCTCTAACGAACCCAAGTTTTAGCAACAGATGTTAAACATTTACATTTCTGGCAGCGGCACTTAAATGGAATATGCGCCAATGCTCGTGCACACTTGATGCTATTGTGGGTGACCAATGGGTTACTATCACAGCCTGGAGACTGCTGAAGTCCTCCTGTGAAGCTTAGCTGTAGGCTGAAACCAATATTTTCACAGGTTTAAAGACAGGCTAAAGTCTAGTAAGGGGAGTAAAAATTAAAGAAAAAAGTTTTAAAAAAATCTACTACCATTTCCTTCAATAACACCTTCACAACACCCACTTTATATGTACGGCACGATGATCGTGATGGCTCTATGGGCGTTAGCTATATATCATAGCTGACACCCTGCAGAGATGCCCACGACAGGTGGTAGTGTACACTGCGGGCGTTTACTATGATACCGCTGCCAATAGCAACAGCAACATTGATTGGCTTACAAAGGGAGTTGTTCCCTCTCTGCTCGAACAGTATAAGGCCGGCGTCACACTGGCGACAAAATCGGACGACTGCAATACGATGAAATATCGCATTGCAGTCAGACCTATGTAATCTATGGAGCAGCTCCCAGTATCATATTTTTTGTGGTCCGTTTTAAACGTCCGAGTGCAATCGCAGCATGCTGCGATTGTCACTGATTGTGTGTCGACTATCGCCAATGCAAGTCTATGGGAGCGATGAAAAATCGTATTACAAACGGACCGCACGTGTGACTTGCGATTAAATCGCACCACTATTGCAGTAGAAGAAAATTGTTGTGCACTCGAATCTATAAATGGCGAGGTGCTAGTGTCATGGAATAAATCCCAAACTAATAATAAAAATAGCACTGCACTCTCAGGAAGGAATTCCATGCAAAATAGAACACACTTTATTGTAACAACCAACCAAAGTGAGAAGCATAATAATCAAGGCGACATGAAAGTAACGTTTCGACTCTCCCGAGTCTTTTTCAAACGCCGCTGAGAATTGCTTCAGAAGAAGTCTATAAAGGCAATTAATGTATTGCTGTTGCAATTGAATAGTTTAGAGCCCAACATAGGAAGAGGTATCTCCCCAAGGAAGGTCTGAATGGTTGTTGTATAGATGGCTGTAAAGGGCTTTCAAGTAGAAAGGTTTATAGTCTGTTGAAGTGAGACAGCAACGCTCCCGCGTCTTGCTGGGTAGTGGTGTGTCATATTTTTTGTGGTCCGTTTTAAACGTCCGAGTGCAATCGCAGCATGCTGCGATTGTCACTGATTGTGTGTCGACTATCGCCAATGCAAGTCTATGGGAGCGATGAAAAATCGTATTACAAACGGACCGCACGTGTGACTTGCGATTAAATCGCACCACTATTGCAGGTGCCAGGAAATTGCATCAGGATAATTGTCAGGAAGGGCTGACATGCTAATTAGGCTACGAAAATTCAAACCCAAACAGACAACCGCCTCCACGGAGTCCAGAACCATGGCCAGTCACATCAATGTGGAAATGTTGATCGTTCTGGTCCAGGAGAGACCAGAACTTTGGGACCAGCGGGATCCCAATTATTCCAACCGGTCGCGGAAGGACGCGGCTTGGCGAGAATATGTTCCCAGATGTTTCCGGATTTTGGCGACAGGTCTAGGGAGGACCAAGAACACATCAGTAAGTAACATAATGAAAACGCTTACAATACTGTATGACTACTCAGTATGTACCAACAACAATGTGTTATAATGTCCCTCTACCCTTATATGTGAAAATGAAATGTGCCCAAAACAACAGTTATGACTGTTCAAACCCCCAGTGCTATGTCAGTACTCCAAGCACATTCTAATATTTACATACAACTGTAATGGTCGCCTACTTAAGCTTAAAAATGTTTGCCTGCACAATTAATGCGTAGGTGAAGTACTTAATATGTGTCCCTTTTGTTAATGCCATCGCTGTGTCCCAAATACACGGTCATTATTGTGACACATATCTCATAGAGCTTTGTATGTATGAACCCTTCTAATATTAACTTGTTATCTTAGCTACATACAATTTGTAGTGGTGTTGTGTACCCCTAACACGCCAAAAAAGGATAATATTGCTGGTGTACGGTACTTCTGTTTTTACTACATTACAAGGGCAGATAAGTATAATTATTGATTGTATCCGTTACTTTTTCAGTGTCAGATGTTACAAGGCATTGGCGCAGCTGTAGAGACTGCTACAGGTGAGAGAGACAGCTGAGGGGGCGCAGTGGGGCAGCAGCAAGCAGTAAACGCAAATATGTCTATTATGATAGACTGAATTTTCTGGCCCCAGCTATGGATTTGCGACCGTAAGTTAATGTCTGTAGAAAGTGTCTTGCTATATTTTTGTATAAATTGTAATAAAAATTTTTATGCTCTAGCACGGAGTCAAACCTTACAGAGAGAGAGCCAGCTTCTGACTCAGAGGCAGTGATTGACCCCGTGGGGGATGTTGAGGAGGATGGCCCATCATCATCAGCAAGTGCAGCAGCAGCAGCATCACCACCACCACCACCACCAGCAGTGGAGTCAGAGAGCTTGCCTCTAGAGTCACACGACCCTCCCCTCAGCAGCAGCCCTGGTAGGCCACAGGATGTGGCTTCGCCTCCTGCACTTGTGTCACGGCGAGCCAGGCGTAGAAAAGAAGGAGTTGGTTCTGCCACAAGGAAGCAGGTGGACAGAGGAGTTCTGGACTACTTGTCCACTGTTGCCCATGATGATGGGGAGGAGGCATTTGGACGCAGTCTGGCTCGGTACCTCAGGGCCATTCCCCGTCAGCACAGACTGCGGATCAGAGCTGGCCTACAAATTGTGTTGGATGCAGGAACCCCACCAAATGATCCCAACAACTTCCTAGATTTACTGGAAAGGTGGCAACGTTCCAATGAAAATCTACTACGTTTGTTCGGAAGCCAGCAAGGGGAGTCTGCATCAGCCTCTGATCAGCCTCCTCCTCATCATCATGCTCCTCCTCCACCTCCTCCTTGTGGACCACAGAGACCAACTCCTCCTCCTCTAATTGAGTCCTACCAAAGTGGAACACAACAGGTACCACAGATGGGACAGAGTGGCCATTCTCAATATGCCCACTCGACCATACCCAATGTTCAATGCTGGCCACAACATGGGTATGGTCGACATGGGCATTTTGGGGGCTACAGTGTAAGTGGGCAGTCATATTATGACTACCCACAACAGTTCCCAACCTTCCCTTACCCAAACCCTCATCCAGAGCAAGCAAGAAGCAGCCAGCAAACTGCACAGTCAGCCACCACTCATGGTGACACAGTGGCTGGAGAGCAGTCAAGCCAGCCCTCACAATCTGGCCCTCCACCTTCACCACCCCACACCTACCACCAGTTATAGGTGTAATGTATTTATTATGTTTTTGTTTTAAGTTATTAACATTGTACTTTGTTTTACAGCTGCCAATTTAGCAGCAAATATGTTGAAAAAAGGTTATGACACATTAGTCATTTTGCATTATGTTTACAGCGACTAAACATGACATAATACATAAAAAAAATGTTCAATTCGCATTGATTGTATGTGATTATTTCAATATGTATGTGATTATTTCAATATGTATGTGATTATTTCAATACGTGATGGGCTGCGTAACTTACACACAATAAGACACCAAAAACAACGCAACATCTACAATTAAGTGAGGCTAAATGTCTTTATGACAGAGCAACATAGGCACACTACATCTGTAATAATGCCTCCTCTTGCCAGGCGGTAGCACCCTCAGGGGACACAAAATATTGAGTGAACACATCACGTACTTTTAGGCCTGAAGGTGGACGATGGGGATGGATGGGTGGTGACATAGCCATAGACACATTCACAGAGGCTAAGTCACCCACATCTTGTGAGGAGCATTCATGGATTCTACAAAAATTATGTAGGACCACACATGCTTTCAGGACCACATTAACATTGTCTTCATTGAGTTGAATTGCAGATTGAAGTACCCGCCATTTAGCACAAAGAATTCCAAATGTGCACTCCACCAGCCGCCGAGCACGTGACAGGCGACAATTAAATATTCTACACCGATGGGTGAGATAGCGACGGGGATATGGCCTCATAACATTACGGGTTAATTGAAATGCCTCATCCGCTACTATAACATAAGGCACACGTTCTGGAATAGAGTCTGTAAGTTGACTTGCTGGTGGTAGGTCCAGTTGGTTATTGCGTATCCGGCTACCCATTATGGAAGTATTGAAGACTCTTGAGTCTCCAGTCCTTCCATAGGCCCCAATGTCTACAATTATAAACCTGTAGTTTGTGTCGACCAAGGCCAACAAAACTACGGAAAAATATTGTTTATAATTGAAGAATTGGGAGCCTGAGTTAGGAGGTTTACGAACACGTATGTGCTTGGCTCCTATACAGTGTGGAAACTGGCAATTTGCGGCAAAACCCTGTGCTATCCTCAACCAGTCCCTCATTTTTGGCTCAGGCATGACGTCTTGATGTAGTCTGCTCCAAATTTCCACACAAGTTGAACGCACAATGCCTGAAATTGTTGATCGCCCTATTAAGAACTCTAAGTGCAGAGCAGCGTAGGACATGCCAGTAGAAAGGAACCTGGAACACACAAAGAACATAGAACATGGAGACATCAGCAACAAAAACAACAAACACAGCATTCACAACACTTACAATGCTTGAGTTTGTTAGAGCACACATGCTGTAAATTATATTACAAGCCATGCCTTCTGTGGAATAGACCAAAGGCAATAATTTAGATACGTAAGCTTGAGAAATACATTACTCACATTATAAGTGTACAATAAGTGTGCTACAACACTTGCAAAATGACTATGTCGACGCAAACATCATCAACATATCGTTGACACACATACCTTATTGTTAGGAGAAGGTGTTCCTCTGCAGAAATTGCTTTTCTCATCCTGGTGTCCTGAAATGTGATCCCAGGGCGCACAATGTCAAGCAACGTATCAAAGGTAGCTATGGTCATTCGACAATATTGGAAAAACTTATCTCCATGGCTACGCAGTGACAAATATAGGCGGTGAAAATGCCCTTTAGTTATCCTTCTTGTCAAAAGTGGATGTACCCACATTCTTCTGCGCCTTCTGGGATCTGCTATTACAGGATATGGCTCCCCAAAACGTCGGGATATAACCCAATGGAACAGCACACGCTCAGTGGGAGAAAATCTGAGTGTGTCGCTCATGTTAGGATAAAGCAGCTACAAAGCACTAAGCACAAGGAACAAAATGACACCAGTGCAAAGGTGGGAGGGTCACACCTGTAGCAGAGCACTTAAATATGGCTCTGCCTAATGATTTAAATGAGTATCAGGCCTCAAAACCGTTATTGGTCCTTTTTGGTGAGCTGCAACAAAAAAGCGGTGGTCGGATGGAAATCGGATGTTACAAGGTACACACACATGCGAATTGCATCTTTGAAGGAAAATCGGATGCCAGGCGGATGTGTGATGTTTACATTTTGGTCCGATAATCGACCGACTAAAACGGTCCGATTTTTTGTAGTTGTGTGTGACTCCGGCCTAATTGTGATTGCGGTGTGTCGATGGTCTCCATGGTAACCATGGGCCGAAAGATTACTGCACGGTCCCGCAGGTTCAGTGGTCTGTAAGAGCTGACAGGCTTCCTGCCTGTGTGCGAGAGCCTGATCTAATACCCTGCAATGCAAAAGCACTGCAGAGTATTACATCAGTGATTAGAGTAGGGAAAGTTGATGTCCCATACTGGGACAATGTAAAACATTAAAAAAAAAGTTTTAAAAAAATGTAAAAAATATTTTTTTAAAAATCACAAACTAAAGAATGAAAAAAATTTAAAAAATATTATACCAATAAATATATATATTAATGTAAAAAATAAATTACACATATTTGATATCACCGTATCCAGGACAACTAGGTCTATTAAACTGTCACACTAGTTAACCCCTTCAGTTAGCACCGTAAAAAAGGCAAACGTAACGATGCTTTTTCATCATACCGCTGAGCAAAAAGTATAATAAAACACAATCAAAAACTCAAATGTAAATAAAAATGGTATTGCTGAAAACGTCATCTTGTCCTTCAAAAAAACAAGCAGCCATAGAGCTTTGTCAGCAGACAAATAAATAAAATGTTAGCTCTCAGAATATACAGTGGTTGTAAAAGAATCCAGTTTCCTTGGCTTTTTACCCATTTTGTTACATTACAATGGTGAAGTGAAGTGAGAAAAATATAGGCATAAATTAAATTTCTGGGATCAAATAACTAAAAATTGCCATGTGCATATGTTTTCACCCATTTCGATATGAAGCCCCTTAAAATGTTCTGGTACAAGCATTACCTTCATAAGTCACATACTTAGTGAAAATAAGTCCACCTGTGCGCTTCAAGAGGTAGTCACCGGAAGTAAAAACCATTTCCAGTGACTACCTCTTTTGAAGCTCATCAAGAGAATGCCAAGATTGTGCAAAGCAGTCATCAAAGCAAAAGGTGGCTACTTTGAAGAACCTAGAATATAAGAATATTTTCAGTTGTTTCGCACTTTTTTGTAAAGTGTAATGCTCTAATTCCACATGTGTTAATTCATAGTTTTGATGCCTTCAGTATGAATTTACAATTTTCATAGTCATGAAAATACAGAAACATCTTTAAATGAGAAGGTGTGTCCAAACTTTTGGTCTGTACTGTATTTTATCCTATTTGTTGTTTGCTTTACAATTAAAAGGAAACCAAATGTTCACAGTTGTAGGAATGTTCTTTACATGAACTGATGCTAACCTTAAAAAAAACTGTGAAATTCCAGGCTCTGAGGGAGTGAATGCTTTTGCAAGCCATTGTAGCGAGACAAAAACAATTGTTTTTTAAAGCAGCAAAACATAAAAAGTACACATATTTGTGGCTAGCCAATCAGGGTGCAGGAAGCACCCACAATGTCCTGACACAACGGCTTGTGTCACTGGCTGCTGAAATCACAATCCATAGGCTACAAAAAATTCTTCTGTTATTAATGTCATACAGTAAGGGACCTGACTTTAAAATAGTTTGTATCATCTAGTGTGTTATAGGGGCCTGATCCAGAGGCCACAAAAAATTCTTCTGTTATTAATGTCATACAGTAAGGGACCTGACTTTAAAATAGTTTGGAGCAAACTTATTTGTCATACAAGCCTAATCCACACTCATACAATTCTTTTTTCTGTGACTAACAAGATACAGCACGCCATATATTTGGAATTTATTGTCGCTAAAATTCAGCTGTTTGTGGTGGTGGTGCAGAGTTTAAAATCTAATTTTTTTGTTGCTAATACTGTGCTCCTACCACACTATCTGAGCAACATGACTAAGAAAAAGCGAGGCCGTGGTGGAAGGGGTGTTAGGCTTGGTATTCAAGGTGTACGTGCGGTAGGTGGTAATGCTTGTGAAAGCACTAGTGAAGCAACGTCATGTCCTATGCAAAGACTACTGACAACTTATGTTACTGGACAGGCAACTCCACTACCTTTCTTTGGCAGATGCGCAGCGGTACTCCTTGTCGATGAGGCCCAGAAAGAGCATGTACCCGAGTGGATGGCAAGCGCAGCTTTAAGTGGCTTCTCCTCCTCAAAATCACACTCAGTATAGTCCACAGAGGTGGCACCCAAATTCCGTTTGCTTTTCCTCGCGTCCCAACTATCCACCATTCAACTGACTGTACGTTCACACATTCTATGCCATGTTCATCAGACGCGTACTCAAAAGCTTCGCAGAGTCAAGAGGAGAAAATCAGCACCGATGGCCAAAATTTTTTTAGCTTGGATCTGGGGCAGGATGAAGTACAGTCCGAACAGCATCCTGACCCTCGTCATCAGATGTTAACCCCTGGGGAGATCCTGATGGGACCAGATATCTGAGGCTCACGCGGACTGTACTGTGCTGTCAGGCAAGAAGAGGAGGGGGTGTCTCCAAGGGCGAGGAATGTGATAACACAGAGAATGATGATGATGAGGTGTTAGATCCCAGTTGGCTTGAACATACACTGTGTGCATAATTATTAGGCAAGTTGTATTTGAGAGTATTCTTTTTATTATTGAACAACTATGTTCTCAATCAACCCAAAAGACTCATAAATATCAAAGCTTAACCCCTTAACCCCTTCAAGGCCTATTTTGACCTTAAAGACCTTGCCATTTTTTACAATTCTGACCAGTGTCCCTTTATGAGGTAATAACTCAGGAACGCTTCAACGGATCCTAGCGATTCTGAGAATGTTTTTTTGTGACATATTGGGCTTTATGTTAGAGGTAAATTTAGGTGATAATTTTTGCACTTATTTGTGTAAAAAAATGGAAATTTGGCAAAAATTTTGAAAATTTTGCAATTTTTAAATTTTAAATTTTTATTCTGTTAAACCAGAGAGTTATGTGACACAAAATAGTTAATAAATAACATTTACCACATGTCTACTTTACATCAGCAACAATTTTGGAAACACATTTTTTTTTGTTAGGAAGTTATAAGGGTTAAAAGTTGACCAGCGATTTCTCATTTTTACAGCAAAATTTACAAAACCATTTTTTAGGGACCACCTCACATTTGAAGTCACTTTGAGGGGTCTATATGGCAGAAAATACCCAAAAGTGACACCATTATAAAAACTGCACCCCTCAAGCTACTCAAAACTACATTCAAGAAGATTATTAACCCTTCAGGTGCTTCACAGGAACTAAAGCAACGTGGAAGGAAAAAATGGACATTTTAATTTTTCCAACAAAAATTTTATTTTAGCATCACTTTTTTCATTTTTGCATGGGCAACAGGATAAAATGGATCCCAAAATTTGTTGGGAATTTCTCCTGAGTACACAGATACCTCATATGTGGTCATAAACCACTGTTTGAGGCGCACGGCAGGGCTCAGAAGGGAAGGATCGCTATTTGACTTTTTGAATGGAAAATATGCTGGAATATTTAGCGGTTGCCTTGTCGCATTTGGAGAGTCCCTGTGTGCCTAAACATTGGAGCTCCCCCACAAGTGACCCCATTTTGGAAACTAGACCCCCCAAGGAACTTATCTAGATGCATAGTGAGCACTTTGAACCCGCAGGTGCTTCACAAATTGATCCGTAAAAAAAGAAAGTACTTTTTTTTACAAAAATTTTATTTTAGCCTCAGTTTTTTCATTTTCACATGGGCAGCAGGATAAAATGGCTCCCAAAATTTGTTGGGCAATTTCTCCTGAGTACACAGATACCTCATATGTGGTCATAAACCACTGTTTGGGCACATGGCAGGGCTCAGAAGGGAAGGAGCGCTATTTGACTTTTTGAATGGAAAATATGCTGGAATATTTAGCGGTTGCCATGTCGCATTTGGAGAGTCCCTGTGTGCCTAAACATTGGAGCTCCCCCACAATTGACCCCATTTTGGAAACTAGACCCCCCAAGGAACTTATCTAGATGCATAGTGATCACTTTGAACCCGCAGGTGCTTCACAAATGATCCGAAAAAAAGAAAGTACTTTTATTTTTACAAAAATTTTATTTTATCATCATTTTTTCATTTTCATGGGCACAGGATAAAAGGCTCCCAAAATTTGTTGGGCAATTTCTCCTGAGTACACAGATACCTCATATGTGGTCATAAACCACTGTTTGGGCACAGGCAGGGCTCAGAAGGGAAGGACGCTATTTGACTTTTTGAATGGAAAATATGCTGGAATATTTAGCGGTTGCCATGTCGCATTTGGAGAGTCCCTGTGTGCCTAAACATTGAGCTCCCCCACAAGTGACCCCATTTTGGAAACTAGACCCCCCAAGGAACTTATCTAGATGCATAGTGAGCACTTTGAACCCGCAGGTGCTTCACAAATTGATCCGTAAAAAAAGAAAGTACTTTTTTTTTACAAAAATTTTATTTTAGCCTCAGTTTTTTCATTTTCACATGGGCAGCAGGATAAAATGGCTCCCAAAATTTGTTGGGCAATTTCTCCTGAGTACACAGATACCTCATATGTGGTCATAAACCACTGTTTGGGCGCACGGTAGGGCTCAGAAGGGAAGAAGCGCCATTTGACTTTTTAAATGGAAAATATGCTGGAATATTTAGCTGTTGCCATGTCTCATTTGGAGAGTCCCTGTGTGCCTAAACATTGGAGCTCCCCCACAAGTGACCCAATTTTGGAAACTAGACCCCCAAGGAACTTATCTAGATGCATAATGAGCACTTTGAACCCCCAGGTGCTTCACAAATTGATCCAGTAAAAAAAAGAAAGTACTTTTTTTTCACAAAAATTTTCTTTTAGTCTCAGTTTTTTCATTTTCACATGGGCAACAAATGGATAAAATGGATCCTAAAATTTGTTGGGCAGTTTATCCTGAGTACACAGATACCTCATATGTGGTCATAAACCATTGTTTGGACGCACAGCAGGGCCCAGAAGGGAGGGAGCGCCATTTGACTTTTTGAATGGAAAATTAGCTCCAATCGTTAGCGGACACCATGACGCGTTTGGAGAGCGCCTGTGTGCCTAAACAGTGAAAAATCCCCACATGTGACACCATTTTGGAAACGAGACCTCTTATGGAACTTATCTAGATGTGTTGTGAGCACTCTGAACCCCCAAGTGCTTCACAGAAGTTTATAACGCAGAGCAGTGAAAATTAAAAAATCATTTTTTTCCTCAAAAATGATTTTTTAGCCGGCTATTTTTTATTTTCACAAGGGTAACAGGAGAAATTGGACCACAAAAGTTGTTGTGCAATTTGTCCTGAGTACACCAATACCCCATATGTGGGGGGGGGGAAACCACTGTTTTGGCGCATGGGAGAGCTCAGAAGGAAAGGAGCGCCATTTTGGAATGCAGACTTGATGGAATGTTCTGCGGGTCATGTTGCGTTTGCAAAGCCCCTGATGTGCCTAAACAGTAGAAACCCCCCACAAGTGACCCCATTTTGGAAACTAGACCCCCAAGGAGCTTATCTAGATGTGTAGTGAGCACTTTGAACCCCCAAGTGCTTCACAGAAGTTTATAAATGCAGAGCAGTGAAAATAAAAAAATAATTTTTGTTTCTCTAAAATCATTTTTTAGCCCGCTATTTTTTATTTTCCCAAGGGTAACAGGATAAATTGGATGCCAAAAGTTGTTGTCAAGTTTTTCCTGAGTATGCTGGTGCCCATATGTGGGGGGAACCACTGTTTGGGGCACGGCAGGGCTCAGAAGGGAAGGAGCGCCATTTGACTTTTTTAATGGAAAATTAGCTCCAATCGTTAGCGGTCACCATGTCGTGTTTGGAGAGCCCCTGTGTGCCTAAACTTTGGAGCTCCCCACAAAT
Organism: Oophaga sylvatica; assembly: GCA_033576555.1. NCBI lineage: Eukaryota > Metazoa > Chordata > Amphibia > Anura > Dendrobatidae > Oophaga > Oophaga sylvatica. The sequence continues at coordinate 4,069 of JARQOD010004190.1, read as the reverse complement.
GACCCCATTTTGGAAACAAGACCCCCTAAGGAACTTATCTAGATGCACAGTGAGCACTTTGAACCCCAGGTGCTCACAGAAGTTTATAATGCAGAGCCGTGAAAATAAAAAATAATTTTTTTTTCTCAAAAAATGATTTTTTAGCCCCCTATTTTTTTTCACAATGATTACAGGAGAAATTAGACACCAAAAATTGTTGTCCAGTTTGTCATGAGTACGCTGGTACCCCATATGTGGGGGGTAACCACTGTTTGGGCACACGTCAGGGCTCGGAAGTGATGTAGTGACGCTTTGAAATGCCGACTTGATGGAATGGTCTGCGTGCATCTTGTTACGTTTGCAGAGCCCCTGATGTGCCTAAACAGTATAAACCCCCCACAAGTGACCCCATTTTGTAAACTATACCCCCCATGGAACTTATCCAGATGTGTGGTGAGCACCTTGAACCCCCACGTGCTTCACAGAAGTTTATAATGCAGAGCAGTGAAAATAAAAAATCATTTTTTTCCTCAAAAACTGATTTTTTTAACCCCCAATTTTTTATTTTCACAAGGTTAACAGGAGAAATTGGACCCCAAAAGTTGTTGTACAGTTTGTCCTGAGTACACTGGTACCACATATGTGGGGGGGAACCACTGTTCGGGCACACGTTGGGGCTCGGAAGGGAAGTAGTGATGTTTTGAAATGCTGACTTTGATGGAATGGTCTGCGGGCATCATGTTACATTTGCAGAGCCCATGATGTGCCTAAGCAGTAGAAACTCCCCACAAGTGACCTCATTTTGGAAACTAGATACCGCACGGAACTTATCCAGATGTGTGGTGAGCACTTTGAACCCCCAAGGGCTACACAGAAGTTTATAACGCCCGGGTATGAAAATAAAAAAAATCATATTTTTTCCACAAACATGATCTTTTAGTCCCCAATTTTTTTATTTTCCCAAGGGTAATAGGAGAAATTAGACCCCAAAAGTTGTTGTCCAATCTGTCCTGAGTAGGCTTATATTCCATATGTGGGAGAAAACTACTGTATGGGCACACGTTTTGAAATGCCGACTTGATGAAATTGTCTGCGGGCGTCATGTTACATTTGCAGAGTCCATGATGTGCCTAAACAGTAGAAACCCCCCCAAGTGACCCCATTTTGGAAACTAAATCCCCAAGGAACTCCTCAAGATGTGTGGTGAGCACTTTGAATCTCCAAGTTCTTCACAGAAGTTTATAGCACAGCGCTGTGAAAATAAAAAATCATTTTTTTCCACAAAAATAATTTTTTTAGTCCCCAATTTTTTTTCCCAAGGGTAACAGGAGAAATTAGACCCCCAAAGTTGTTGTGCAATTTTTCCTGAGTATGCTGATACCCCATATGTGGGGGGTAAACCACTGTTTGGACACACATCGGGGCTCGGAATAAAGGGAGCACTGTTTGACTTTTTGAACGCAAAATTTGCAGGAATCAATGGAGGCGCCATGTCATGTATGGACACCCCCTGATGTGCCTAAATAGTGGAAACCCCTCAATTCTAACTCCAACCCTAACCCCAACACACCTCTAACCCCAACCCTAACCCCTACACACCCCTGACCCTAATGCAAATCCTAACCATAACCCTAACTCCAACACATCCCTATCCCTAATCCCAACTCTAACCATAACCCTAATCACAAGCCTAACCCTAATCCCAACCCTAGCCCCAAAACACCCCTAACACTTATCCTAACTCTAACCCTAACCACAAACCTAACCCTAATCCCAACCCTAACCCTAATTCCAATCCTAATTCTAACCCTAACCCTAATTCCAACCCTAACCCTAATTCCAACCCTAACCCTAATCCTAACCCTAACCCTAATTCTAACCACAAACCTAACCCTAATCCCAACCCTAACCCTAATTCCAACCCTAATTCTAACCCTAACCCTAATTCCAACCCTAACCCTAGTTCTAACCCTAACCCTAAGGCTGGGTTCATATTGCGTTTTACCAGCCTGTTCAACACATAGCATTGACGGGCTGATAACGGTATAGCATAACGCGATCGCGTTATGCTATACCCGCTAGTGCAGATGAATCAGCAGATGATTCATCTGCGCTAGCGGTGATGGAGCCCAGACGCTGCAAGCCGCGTCCGAGGCTCCGTCACTGAATGACGGCACGTCGCGAACGCATGCCGCTTTACGGCATGCGTTGCGATGCGCCTGCAAATGGGGGTGAATGGCAGCGTTAACGGACTCGTTATACCGCGGTGTAAAGCAGTCCATCTAGCGGACTGCCATAACGCAATATGAACACAGCCTTATAATCATAACCCTAACCCTAATAAAAAAATATATATTTGTTTTATTTTAATTGTCGCTACCTATGGGGGTGATAAATGGGGCGTTTATTTACTTTTTTTTATTTTGATCACTGTGAGAGTTTATCACAGTGATCAAAATAAATTTCTGGACTCTGGAGGGCGCACTGCGCATGGCGGCCGGGGGCACTGCGCATGCGCCCGCCATTTGCAAGATGGCGGCGCCATGAAACATCCCGGAAGGACGCCGGGACAGATCCAGGGGCATCGGAGGACCGGGAGAGGTCAGTAGGGGGGGGTCGGAAGGTAAGGGGAGGATCGGAAGGTGGGGGCAGCGGAGGCAAGGAGGAGGGGAGCATTTAGTGACGACGGTGACCGATCGCCACCATCTATCGGTGGCGGCGGCCAATCTCCGCCGTGACTCAGTGTGGGGGGGGTCAGATCTCAGTCTCCAGCCATGGCAGATGCTATTGCAGCATCAGCCATGGCTGGATTGTAATATTTCACCAAATTTCATTGGTGAAATATTACAGATTGCTCTGATTTTCTGTTTCACTTTTAACAGCCAATCAGAGCGATAGTAGCCACGTGGGGGTTAAGCCTCCCCCCCTGTGGTGAAGCACAAAGGGTCTTGTGCCTGCGGGTCGTGTGACCTTTCAGTGACCCCGGTCACCCGACCCGCAGGAACGAGATCCTTTCACGACACAGGGTATGCGTCATAGGTCGGATTGGCACCGACTTTCATGACGCATACGCTGTGCCACAGGTGGGGAAGGGGTTAATATTTTTGGAACTTGGAGTGGGTTTTTTTTAGATTTAGCTATCTCAGGAGGATATCTGTTTGTGCAGGTAACTATTACTGTGCAGGATTATTGGGCAACTTAATAAAAACCAAATATATAACCATCTCACTTGTTTATATACACCAGGTAGACCAATATAACAACACAACATTTAGAAATAAACATTTCTGACATTCAAAACAAAAAAAAAATCAGTGACCAATATAGCCACCTTTCTTTACGATGACACTCAAAAGCCTTTCATCCATAGATTCTGTCAGTTGCTTGTTCTGCTTACGATCAACATTGCGTGCAGCAGCCACCACAGCCTCCCAGACACTGTCCCGAGAGGTGCACTGTTTTCCCTCCCTGTAGATCTCACATTTTATGAGGGACCACAGGTTCTCTATGGGGTTCAGATCAGATGAACAAGAGGGCCATGTCATTATTTTTTCTTCTTTTAGACCTTTAATGGCCAGCCATGCTGTGGAGTATTTGGATACATGTGATGGAGCATTGTCCTGCATGAAAATCATGTTTTTCTTGAACGATACCGACTTCTTCCTGTACCACTGCTTGAAGAAGGTGTCTTTCAGAATCGGGCAGTAGGTCTGGGAGTTGAGCTGTCATGTATAGTGTACAGTTCATATAGCGTCTTGTGCTTGGGTGCGAGGAAAACACAGGAGACATAGGTTGAAATGAAATGACTTGTATTACTTCATACAAGCATGCTGAAAAGTTCACACAGTTTGCAGGAACAGAGACAGGAGACACAGCAGGCCAGAGTAACTTCAAGCACTACAATAAAACTCCAAAGCAGGTTCAGGATCTCTTCTCTGTACCGTAATTCCTCTGCAAACATGGATTCACCAAACAGCAGGTTTCCAGAGTCCAAAAAGTGTTCCAAGGTTCCTCAGTAGGGAATAGCTGGAGTACAAGTCCAAGGTTTCCAGGAGTAAGGTCACAGACTGACTGAGGCTTGATTCAGGAG